>AGDA01058283.1:0-10270 GCA_000281935.1 Mengenilla moldrzyki | reverse complement strand
TTACAAAAAAATATAACATGAAAAAACATATGTTTTGGCACACAGGGAAGATTTTAACAATATTAATAAGTGAGTGGAATATCAGAATCATTCTCTATTTTTTTTTATAAAACAACAATAAAATATTTAGAAAATTATTGCAAAAAAGTTATGATATAAGTCGAAAGTGATAAGTGGAAAATTAATATAATTTAAAAAAATATTGAGTTATCATAAAAATAACATTAAAAACATATGAAATTATGCTCAGAACATATTTAAAAGCATGTCACAAAAACATTTGTAAAAAGTTTTAAAACAAATGAATTATTAAAGCAACATGTTTTTATCATTAATGTAACATTACAACACGTTAAACAATTTTTACAAATTTAAATTATGATAATAAAATAAAATGGCTTTAAATAAATTGAAAAAGTAATACAAATAAAACGAAAAAAGTTGTTTTAATGACCTAATAATATTAATAGGCGATAATAATAAAAACGTGTTATTTTTAATATATTTTAAAACAATTTTTTAAAACTTTTTAACATTGTTTATTAACATGTTTTGGAAAACTTAAAACCTACTCTTTCGAATTGAGTATATATAACAGGGAACAAAAAATCGTCTGCAAAATTGATACAATTGAAAGTTGAGATATAAAGAGAAATCTATATATTAAAATTTTTTTGACATTTGAAATCTTTTGTTCTCTAGTCTTTAAACCAGTGTTTCCCAATCTTTTTTGTGCCGTGCCCTACCTTTAACATTTCTAAAATTGTTATGCCTCCCATACAAGCGCACTCCTCGAAAAATCTTGACAAAGTTTACTTAACTACTCTAATTTTCTATTTGATATTTTGATAAGGTCAAACGAAATTACACTTAACAATTATTTACAGCGTTTTTTTAAAAATTTACTTTTTTGTTAAATTTGGCACTAATACCTAGCATTGCATATAAATTACCCGAAACAAACTGTTTGAAATCGGTCAAGTCTATTTCCCAATTGCCCCCCCCCCCCACTGTGGGGCGTGGGCCTCACGTTGGGAAAGACTGCTTTAAATAGTTTCTGATTAATTTCAATGACAGATTAAAGCTGAAAATATGTGAATGAAAATTATAGCTAAGAGATCGAAATTAATAAACTTTATTGTAAACTGGCAACATTGAATTTCACAGAGCTAAAATGAATCTGTACAGACTAGGTACTATTTTTTGCTTAGATGTTTTTATGATATTTACAGTTTGTGAAGATCTTTTAAGTTTTTCTAGCATTGGACTCTAGTGAAAGTAATAAATGGTTTTTAATTTTCCATAAACACTAAATGATACCACGCAAAGATAAATAAGTAAGAAGCAAATTAAATAATTTATATATCAACTTCTAATTGATGAATGTGAGAAATCCAAAATTACTTTTAACGTGTAATTAAACGTAAACTTACTAAAATATTAGAGTCTTCCGATTAAAGTCTTAAAAATTTTCAATCTAAGTATTTATAGTTTGAGAAGTAGCTCTAAAAATGTGTATTTACAGGTGCAAGGATAATTTTCGAAAAAATTGAAAGCACTAAAAACTAATTCGAAAGCCAAACAGCCATAATTCTAGTTCTAGGCTAATGGAATGCCAGAAAGGGTCGAAAATGCACGGTGAAACATATGTATATATGAATTTCTACTCTGCAAATTTGTAGAAAAGGTGAAATTCTGACTTCGTATATTTATTATCTAGGCCAGTGACTCCCAAAGTGTGAGCCGCAGTTCTCCAGGGAGCCGCGATACCGCCAATAGGGAGCCGTGAAATATTTAATTAAACAATTGGGCAATTTTCCAATCTCAATATAGACGTTACTGAAACAGTTGAAGTTGAAAATTTTATATTATTCCAAGGAAAATAATAAGCACAAGTTTTTAATATTTTGTTGTTAAATGGGTAATCGCTTTTAAAAAAGGAAAGTTTTCTAAGTTTTCAAGAAAGTCGAGAATTTAGAAAAAAATCTGATGAATTTAGAGAGTCGCAAAAAAAACGATTATTTTGGGAGCCGCAAACCGGAAAAGATTGGGAACCTCTGATTTGGGCTTTATTAAGCTGTGCTCTAAAAACATCAGAATAATATGTTGCACAAAACTGCTTATTAATCTTTCAAATTGAAGGGGTAAATTTGTAACATTTTCAATAAACCTTTTTTTTCATTCTATTTTCAGCCATGAATTAATCTTTTAAAACAGGGGTATCCAACTCAAAAATTAGCTTGGGCCAAAAAAACGCTTGATTTCTGATGGGCCGCAAAAAATGCATATAAAAACATCTTTATTTTGAACAGTACACTGTTATAAACATACACAAAGTTAAATTATTGTTTACGTTGATAGTTTATAAATAATAGTATGCCTAATTCATTTTTTACACGGATTTTTTGAGAACGTATCGTATAAAAAGGGATTTAGTTGTGTTATAATCAGTGTTGTAATGTATCTAGATACAAAAATGAGTATCTGTATCTAGATATTTTGATATTGTTTGTATTTTATATCTGTATCTCAAACCACAGTATCTTTAACATGTATTTGTAAGATACTTGTTCTAAAATAAAATTTGTCCTTTCGAAAAAATGTTTTTCAGGTGGGTTATTGTTAAGAAACACAATTGGGCTTTTGCTTCGATTTTTTATACACATGTAATTGGTCATTAGAATTACTGGTTTGCTAGAAGTACAATAAGCCGTATCGCTGTGTTACTAGAGTGCTAACCCCGCCTAGCAAGTATCGCTTCCCCCCTAAGTTTCTCAAAGCGAAAATGATAAAGCATTTTATCAGATTTTGTAGAGGAATGCAGAATCTGTGACACGGAGAAACCTTTTTTTTGTTTTTGTTTTTTGTTTTTGTGGTTTGTTGTTGTTGTTATTCTTTTCGTACTAACATAAGATCATAATATGCGTTTGTTTCTTCGTGAGGGTGTTGTTATCAGGTGGCTGAAAGGTCCAAAGATATATTAGTTCTATCAGAATGATGCAGCCGCCTGGCGATGGCAACTCTGCCAGGAAACTTTCCTGAAGAGGAAAAATGCTTTCCATTGTTGAGTGCTGGAAATTCGTAAAAGACAAAGAAACCAACGCTCAAAAGAAGAACAAATTAGACCCTGAAAGCTGCGGTAACATAAGTAGATGAGGCTGAAGATGGTTAGAGGAAGAAGAAACTTCAAGCCTCAGAGTCCAGACCTCTTCTTTCTTGTGATCACTTCTTACGATAAGAAAACTATTAAAAGTGTTCTATTGTCGGAAGAAAAACAGCATCTTTACAATTTCTATTCCTACGATTTGGAATTGTTGAGACCCAGTACTGGGGAGACCTACAGCCAAGTCATTGGGAGCAGGGTTTTGAAAGTAATGCTCAGAGACTTTATGGGCAGCTGTTTTTAACCTAAAAAATGTTAATAATATTTTATTTTAAACAAAATTTTATACATGGAAAATTAACGGCTTATTAAATCGTTATTGCTTGATAAATATACTAAAAGCTCAAAAAATAAGCAATCCGGAGCTAACCTTTACTTTTTTAAAAGTAAAATATTACAAAAAGCTAATAAATAGATTTATTAACTTTAAACTGTAAGTTTAAAAAATTACACTAATTTCTATTTACTCAATATTAGAGTTTTGCATCGAGTCAATAATTGCAACCCGAACCCGACCGATCAAAATATACAGCACCCGACCCGAACCGACCCGAAATTATTTTAACCCGACCCGACCAAAGCCGAAAATTATCATTCTAATTATACTTATAGATAAAATATGTAAAACATGTGCTTATTTCCTATCTTGTAATAATATTTTAATCATAAATTTAAAAAATATGTATAAAATATTTATGAAACTTATTTATTAAGCATGATTTTACCTTAGTTCATACTTATGCTCTTAAAAAGGTTCATCAAGTGAAACAAAACTATATACAGTACATAAGTTTCGTAAATGTCATATATAAAATGGAATAATATATATTAAAACTTAATGAGATCCTAAATTCTAACGTCACCAAATAGACCGCATATTCCTTACGGCACAAATAAGATTATAGTAGCTATAGTATGTATTTAAGTTCTGAAATTTGAACTAAAAACCGATTTTCAAAAGTTGTTCAAGGGTTTGCATCTTTTTTTGGCAGAAATTTATCAAAAGTTTTTTAAAATGTACTTCAAGCACTTAGAAATTTTTAAAATCGATTCCTAACCCGACCCGACACGAAACTTTTAAAATCGATTCCGAACCCGACCCGATGCAGGACTCTACTCAGTATTCGAATTACAGATTTTTAAAATCACAATAAGGAATTTTTTTAAATCTTATTCTGATAGTTTTGCATCATTCTATAACTCAAAATCATATTGATGAAAGTAGTCTTTTAAAAAGTTGTTCAAATTACTATAGAATCCATTTCCAAAACTTCAATTTCACATATTAACACATTCGTATACGCTGACACGATATCGCGTCACTTAAAATTCTTTTCTTGGTTATAGTTAACGAGAATTATCTTACAACTGGTTTGGAGAAGCTCCAATATCAAATATTTTTTAAAATTACTAGTCCTTGCTAAATATTAAAAAACAAAAGCTAACGCGGGCTTATTTAGCTTTGAATTTTCACTATATTTTTTGAAAATTGAAAATAGAAATTAAACATGTGCCGGGCGTCAATGTATTAAGTACGTCTTTTATATCCTGTTTGCATGGTTTCATTTTACGATTCTGTTTTTCATGGTTTCGTTTTGCGCGATTTTCCCAATAATCATACTTTTTTAAAGTGTGAACATTTTGTTTTAAAGTATAAATAATTTTATATTTGAAGAACATAGATAACTTCTAGTTGTTTTTGAGCGTTATAATTAAGAAATTGTTAAAAAACGCTATTACTGCGTGAAAATTGTGCGCTTCAAAGCACAGCTTACGTCTCAACACTGATCACAGTCAGATCCTTTCGGATGCGACGTCGCGACGCTCCCGACGCCTATCCCTGACCCAGTCGACGCCGGAAACTCGACCGGTTTCTTTCACCCACTTGTTCCCTTTATAGTAACGTTATCGTTCGAAAAGCGATTAGAGAAAAAATCCTGAAGTGCCGCAGTAGAAATAGTGCGGTGTTTCGTACAGCGTCGAAACGTAGCGCAATGCTAACAACATTAGTCTTTTGTTCTCGCGACTTTAATTAAATTCAATTATCAGTTACGATGTCATCGTTTTGCTGTTGTTACCGCGTCATAGTTGTCTTTTGTGTTCACGTCAGTTTTAACTGATTCACAGAAGAGTGTGTAATGAATGTGCGAGTAATTTAGTAATTTAATTTCTAATTGACGCTTAACATTATTAAAAATGTGCGAGAAGATCGATAATTTTTTTATGTATAAGAAACCAGTGTATCGGATTTTCCAATATTTGGAGACGTAAGTTTCACCATTTTGTTGGTTTGCTTGCTCTTTATGGCGATAACAGTGTGTTCGGTCATTGACACACCCCGACCAATCGATACTATTGTCTGATTTCTCATTTATGTACTCGTATAGAATATATTTTGCACATATTGAAAAATGAGTTTTGTTTGATTACTATTTCTGTACTCTCTTCGTACGAGTGTTCTAATTTTTGAAACGTTCCTTTGACTGCAGTAAGGTTTAATTGAATTGAAATGGGGTAGAAACTGCACTTTTCACCCTCTTTATTTCAGTTACATAGGGAATTAAACTTAAGAGATTAGAAACTGATATGTGTACTTGAATAAAGCGAAATTTGTGCTCATTGAATTAATGTTTATTTTTTGCTGCCAAACTTTTATGGTTCATACTGATAAAAAGTTATATGACGAAATCAAGCAATTTTTTGTTTTTATTAAATACTGTGTAGCTTTTTTACCTAAAAATTTGACGATTAAAATATAGGTTTTAAGACAAACATATATGCTACATGGAAAAAGTAGATAATGAAAACGATATTGCTACACACGTATTTTAAAATAAAAGTATTTTTATTGATTTTAAGAATAAGTTAAATTTTAAATAAATATTTTTATGCTCAATTTAATTATGTTTTATACTTGATGTCGTTCAAGCATCAAATATGTTTATAATAATTATAATCGACATCAATTATAAAATATAATCAAATTTAGCATAAAAATATTTTTTTAGTAATAAGTGTGTAACAATATGGTTTTCAATATCTAATTTTAAATAAATAAAAATAAATAATCAATGTTTTCTAAGTGGGGTTATCACTCTAGCACTGCTGCTGAATGGCTTATTGTACTTCTAGCGAGCCTAAAGCTCAATCGAGTAATTACAATAATTTTACTTGGACTTTACAGTCTTAGAAAAGTCACTTTCCAAGATTACAGTACAGCTTTTCAAACAGCTCTGAGTAAGTAAGTCAGTGGTGACGATGTAAAGATATTACTCTATGTGGACGCCAGATACCCTTATAATTTTTATTCCTATCAACAACTACTTAAGCACAAATCAGCTCATCGTCACCGGTTGCTTTAGATCTTAGACTGCGATTGTAAAAAGGAGTTGTTTCACGCACTTCTAATCGTTTATTCGAGTTTATTGCAATTGGGCATTCGGTGATCTGCCGCTTGCCGTCGCGCTAAGCGAACAACACAATTTTGACATATACGATAATGGTAGCTGATATTTTTGTGGTATATGTAACGATTTAGAAAATATAAGAGGAACTAAATTTAAAATATAAAAAAGAAACAAATTGTTTTAGATATAAATGTATTTGTATACTTTAAATACATTTCGCTTGTAAAATACACAAATATTTTATAAATAAAAACTTATTGTGAATATTAGAACACAAGTGTCAGTTGATATTTTTGTAAATTTTTATACGTGAAATATCTGTGTATCGATATAAAGAATGGATAAATTCCTCATAAAGTACATATAACCGTAGACGCTTAATCATTCACCAAACGCTATTAGAGCTTGAATAAAGGATACATTCGAAAACTTTACTACCTTTGTAATTAGTAAAACAGTAAACATTTTTTCCGACGTCACTGTTACTATATTAGTAAAATAATCGTATAAGACATGAACTGCTCATCGAATAGAATGTCGCGATGAAGCTATTTGCATCAGGTAAGAAATACGCAAGGTTTGTTTTCATTTTGAAATTTTAATTTTCGATATTCAAAACGAACTGAAATTGATCGCTGGAGATGTTTTTGCGCCGTTTGCGGTTCTAATTGTCTAAACTGTTATTTTATAATTCAATTTTTTCGCTATTAAATTAATTGTAATTATTACCAAGACTGTTATTAACGGATGCTTTCAATAGCCACGCGCATTTCGTATCTGATGCAAATAGCTTCACCGTGATTTGCTATTCGATGATCAGTCCATGTTTTATACGTCCATGTCAGAATTTATGCAATCTGTGAAGAACTGCTGCTAATGACTGAACATAATTCAGTTCTAATTACTATTTTATTTTACTGTTATTAGATAATTGCTTTTACTTTCTGCTGTTTTATTGTATTTTGTAATTAAGTTTTTTTATCTGAATGTAGAAATTTCATTAGAAGGTTTGGGTATAAGTGAAGAACTAGTAACGAGATGAAAATAGAATGCTGAACAAAAAAAAATGTAGAAACGTTAGAGTAATTGACAGTTAAATTTTTTATAGTAAAGCTAGCCTAATTTTTTACATTCAATTATTTTCGCGCGGAAAACTATACAGCACGAATGTTTATTTTGCGATTTTGTTGTTAAATTTGTATTCTGACGTCAATTATGATGTCACAGTTGATAACAGCACTTCTGTTGTCACTGGAACGGAATTAGTAATCATTTTCCTAACAGACAACGGATGCTTTTCTTCGTCCTTTACTTTATGAACAATTTTTTTTAGATGTAAGTACGAATACGTTGAATTAATATTAGTTATCCAACAATCAAGTCCTCGTTACTTTGCAAGTTTCCCGTATATTACTCTCGATCTGTTAATTAGTAATCCTGTCATTGAAACGACCCATAGCTCGTCAAACCAGCTTATTACATGCTCGGTTCAAATCAGGGTGTATATCACCATAGTCAGTTTTTGTCGGATAAAGACACGATTCTATGCAGGAAAGGTTTTGAAGCCTCATAAAGTACCATGAGAAAAACGTTTAATGAAAAAAATTATTTAAAAAAAATATTATCAGCTAATAAAAAAAAAATATTTAGAATTTTAAAAAAAAATATTACAATTAAATTAACTTTAAAAAAATTTTTTCTTAATTTTTTAAAGTTATTGAATAGTAAAAAATTATTATTAAAACTTAAAAAAATAATATAAAAATTTTAATAAATTTTGCTTTTTATTTCATATTTTATTAAAATTTTTATTAGATTTTAATAATAAATTATTACTCATAAATAAATGATTTTCTCAGTGTAGTTTCTGAATTCCATTCAAATTTATAAATGTTTTTAAAACTTGAAATCGAAAATACTTTTTAAATTTAAATAAAATGACGTAAATAATTTCTTCTAAAAGTAATCATTGTCAGATTATAAACTTCTTTTAGAGCGCTATATAAACACGTCTAAAAATTGAAAAAGTGTCTCGAATGTTTTTCAAGAATTCCTTGGTGAATAAACGATTGATTCAATTTCCATTTCTTTGAATCGTAGAAAGCAACGAAAACATAGAAAAGAATTTAAAATTCAAATTAGATTAATATTTTACAGCAATGTGTTTGCTAACTATATTTTTTGATGTCGTTTAGCGAAAAGGAATTGATTGGCAACATGTCAACGAACGCTTGTTACGGGGCTGAAAAAGCATCCAGTGATGTCACGGGGCTAGTCAGTGTTACCGCGACAACGGCAGCGGTCGCCAATTCTGCAGCAACCGCATCTGAGGCAAAGTCCGTTGCGTTGAAAGTTTGTCGAATTTCAATTCGTTTTTGATTGATTTAAATTATAATTTGAATATTATAGGTACATTTACCAAATGGCTGTTTTAACTTAGTCAAGTATGGTGAGACGATTACTATTAGAACTATTATTGATTTAGTAACCGAACGTTTGGCTAACGGTGTCCGATTTTATAAGAATTTGTATGCGTTACGTTTATGGCACTATTCAACTAACGGAGAAGTATATTTACACATACTGTTACAATGGGTTGCCAAATTAATGGGGGCAGTCACTAAATTTACTTTATTTTATTGATAGTAGATTTACAAGGAAAAGTCCCCAACTTTTACACCCCGATTTTTTTATTTTTGGTCTCATTCTATTAGACATGTCATTGGAATAAAAATCAATTATTGTTTTAATTTTAAACAAATGAAATACATTTTAATCTTTTTTACGCTTATAATAGAAACAAGATATATTTTCACAACTTTGAAGCAATATTTCTTTAACTTACATTTTATTTTGTAAGTGAAGTGTGTAAATATAACGAAATAAAAAAATTGAAGCTTAAGAAACGTAACAAAAAAAGTTAATGAAAAAAACCTATAGCATCCACATCATGCAGAACACTGTCAATAATAACAAAGTGTACAGTTTTTAGTCGATAACTATTATTCTATCGTAAGACAAAGGGCAAAATTTGAAAAAATAAATAATCAGATTATAACGCCACAGTGCGGTGGAATTTTTTCGGCTTGTGTCATTATCTTATACATACTGTATTTTGTCAATATATACGAAAATTTGCCAAAAATTATTAGTAACTTGCGAATAAAGAGGAGAAAACTACAAAAAATGTAACATTTTCTCAAAAAGGCTTACACAAAAAAATTTATAAAGCTTTTTGTAGAGTTCTCTTAGGAGAACATATTTTATAGAGGTTATTTTTCATAAATAAATAAATAAATAATAAGCCATGCTTTCTAAGCGGGGTTAGCGCCCTATCATTGCAGCCGTATGGCTTATTGTACTTCTAGTAAGCCGGTAGTTCGAAGGAGCAATTACATGTGTACAAAAAATTCAAGCAAAGGCCCAATTATGTTTCTTGGAAAAGCTGACCTAATATATTCTTGTTCCAGGATGAGCACTTTCAAGATTAAGAGCAGCTACCCACAAAGTCTTGAGCATTACCTTCAAAATCCTACTCCCAACGACTTGGCTGTAGGTCTCCCCAGTACTAGGTTTCACCAATTTCAAATCGTGGAAATAGTAATCGAAAATCTGCTGCTTTCCTTCCGACAAGAGAATACTTTCAATAGATTCTCTTATCGTAAGGCGTGATCACAAGAAAGAAGAGGTCTGGACTCTG
>AGDA01058248.1:0-11279 GCA_000281935.1 Mengenilla moldrzyki | reverse complement strand
ATAGTCGCTCTTCTCGTCCTAAATAACAATTTAATAAAGAAATTTTGTTTTTATTAGTAATTTTTATATTACTTTAAATTTGTCGAACTTAAAATTAAAAATAATTTGTGTAAATGATTTATTTGAAAATAGGATTATTCAGTAATAGCTACAATGAACTCAATACATGTTTGCAGAAAAGAATTTCCTCCTAGACTATTGAGACATTTCAATATATTTAGTCTAGAAGAACCGTCAGATTCAGAATGCTTAGAAATTTTTAGTACAATTTTAAACAGACATTTTAAGAATTCCAGTTTCAGCGATGATATTAAAAACTTAGATGTACCAATTACTAATGCCAGTATTTATTTATTGAACTCAATTAAAAGTAAATTAGTGCCAACACCTATGAAATTGCACTATATGTTCAATTTGAAGACATTAGGAAAGATGTTTGAAGGCTTATTACAAGCTACATTTGATGTTTTTGATACGAAAATATCACTTCTAAGATTATGGATTTATGAAGCTTATAGAGTTTTTTACGATCAACTGACAAATGACGAAGACAGAGAGCTGTTTACTGATGAACTAAATGATACACTCGGTAAGTGGTTTGATCAACCTTTGCATGTAATTTGTCCAAATAAATTAGTACCACACTTTGGAAAATTATTTAAAAATCAATTTCAAGAGATAGGCTTGAATGATAATATATTAATTCAAATTAAAGAATATAATCAAAATAACAACTTCATACTATTTAATGAAGCTGCAGAACATATTTGTCGACTTTCGCGAATCATTGAACGAAATTCGCGACATTTTTTACAAATTGGAAGTGGTGGTCTCGGTAAAAAAAGTCTAATAAAATTAGTAGCAAGGCTTAATCAGTGTCAGCTATATGATTTTGATCCAAACAATTATTCAAACTGTCTTAAAACCGTATTTTATTTGGCTGCTGTAAACAATTATAAAGTGATCGTTTTATTTGATAATTTTGAAACCCTTAGTAATGAATGTTTTGAAGTGGTTCATGATCTTCTTTCTGGAAATGAAATATCTAATTTATATGAATCGAGTGAATTAGAAACAATTCAGAATGAATTATTATCAAATAAACTAAATGATGATTTCATCGATGACAATTTTTATAGTTATTTTCTTAAAAAGGCTTATAGTAATTTAAATTTAGTAATTTTACTTAATCGTTACGTGTACTCGAATGTTTTTAAAACAATTCCGACATTGATCAATTTAACCACTATTGACTGGTTCGATGAATGGTCGATGGACTCATTGAATTATGTAGCTAGAGAAATTTTAGGTGGCATTAATTTTACGAAAACTTTAAAGCAATGTGATTTAGAAATGGGTAAACAGTTTGTTCAAGCTCTTAATTTGGTTAATTTACAAGATAGTTTAATTAGCGTACTTTGTGAAATTCATCAATCTGTTTTTAATTTTTCATTGAAACGCAATAATCGATCAAATCAAAGAATGTATATTGATTCCTCGAAGTTTGTGGATTTTGTTACAAATTTTAAAAAGTATGATATTAAATACTAATACTTAGGCTAAAAATGCATTCTTAAACTTAACTCTGTTGTAAGAAAATATTAATCTTCGAAGTTTTCTTTCCCATTTCTTAAAATTCTGTAAATTATCTTTGAAGATTTCATTGCAAAATTCGGTATCTTGGAGCAACCCTGTGTGCCAAAACGTATGTTTTTCATGTTATATTTTTTTGCAATATGTCATAACATATGATGATCTCATGTCTTAGAAACTAGTTGAAACTTCATGGATTTTATATATATTATAACTCGTGTTTCGAACATGAAAAAAAAATCTGAATTTTGTATATATTAATAGAGTCTATTCAACGTATTGAATTTTATGTGTTTTACATTTTTCATAATGCATGGTTTAATCACGAATAAAATATGGCTCTAGATGTTAATGGCTTTACAAATGTAAAATACCAATTTATTAAAGAAAAAAAAATTAACAATAAATTAATCGTAATTATACATATTTAATTTAAAAATTACGTTCTCACCATCAGAAAGTTTACATTTAAAAATGATTCCTTCAAATACTTAGGTGAAACGAACCCTTTTCAGTGTCTTGAGATATTTTATGTTTTGTGCAATGAGGTCAGGAATAATGCAAAACTATTCACTTTTTCAAATTAGAGTCATTATATTATAAACAATTTTCCTCGTAGTGTTTTAATAGAACTATAAGGTAACTGATGAAATATATAAATTCTATATGTCGAAAAATGTATATAATAGTATATCAAACATGTATAAATTACATCTTTTACACATATATAGCTAATAAGTTATGTAATGTATAAAAAACATGTTATATCATATCTTCAATCCACGTGTTATATGGTAAACATAACATATGGGTGACATTAAACGTGATATAACATATCACGGTACGTGTTATAACATATTTATAACATGAGTTTTCATGTTTTTTTCATATGTTATAACACGTGTTTTAGCACACAGGGAAATCACATTAATTTGATGGAACTTAATATATTATCCAGAAAATGTCTAAAATATAAATAAACATTTAGCAGGCCTCATAAAATTATTAAGTGGGCCTCGGGTTGCGTACCTCTCCTGTAGATCATTTACTAGATTTCTGGTAAATTTTTTTTTACTTGGAAACGCAGTTTATTTTTAATATGGGCCTGTACTTGTGTATATAATGTGCTTTTTATTTGTTAGATTTTTTCCAAGACACCGTACTTTTTGTTACAACAGTCTACAAACCAATAAATTATTCCGTTAATATCATATTATAGATACTTTTTATAATATTGTTTCTAAGTTATTAAAGGAAGCAGGAAATTAACAGGTTTTAAAAGAACTGTTAGAGCGATTGAAAAAGTTACTTTTTAACATGCAGACAACATAAAGAAATGTTTTCTCTTGTTTAGGTTGGTAAATAGTGTCAATAGTTCGAATTTGTCAATTCTTTATGTTACATTAATAATTTTATAGATACAAAAAATCTAAAGCCTAAAATAATTATATTGAAAATAATATAATGTGAGAAAACACACCGAGAAATTTTTTTTCTAAGATTCGGAACAAACATAATTTTCGGTTTAAATTAAAACGAAATATGTAAATTAAGTGAAGATTTCGCTAATTTTTAAGAGTAATATTCTATTTATCCCGATATTAAAGCGAAACTCTTTTACAAATTTGTATAAATTTTTCTCGGTGTATTTGTTAAAAAGCACAGTTGTGTTTAAAAAGTAAATATATTTTATAATTTTTTAAAATGTATTGTTTACTCTCCATATGAATAGGCTATTAATGAAGAAACAAAATGAAATGATTCGAGAATATGACAAATTAAAAAATGGATTACAAAAAATTAATCAAACAAGTGAAAATGTGAAGACGATGAGTGAAGAATTAGAAATAGCGAGTAAAAAAGTTGAAGAGTTTCAAAAGCAATGTGATGAGTTTGTACATATAATTAATGAACAGAAAAGGGAAACAGACGTGCAAAGGAAATTAGTAACTTTGAACAGCGCTAAATTAATTGAGGATGAAGCAGAATGCAAAAAATTAGCAGACGCTGCAGAGCTTGATCTTGCCGAAGCAATGCCACCACTATTGGAGGCAATCAATGCACTTGATTCATTAAATAAAAAAGACATAACTGAAGTGCGATCATACGGTCGACCACCGTATAAAGTAGAAATGGTTATGGAAGCTGTGATGATTTTAAAACAATTAGAACCTTCTTGGAATGAAGCTAAAAAACAATTAGGTGACCAGTACTTTTTGCAAAGCTTACGTGACTTCGACAAAGATCATATTCCTGACAAAGTTTTAAAGAAAATTGCCGTGTACACAACGAGGGATGAATTTAAACCGGAAATTGTTGGTCAAGTATCTTCGGCTTGCAAATCGTTATGTATGTGGGTATGTGCCATTGAAAAATATGGGTATATTTATCGTAAGGTAATGCCTAAGAAAATTCGATTCGAAGAAGCAACTAATCAGCTGCAAAAAAAACGTGAAACATTGGCAGAAGCTCAGGCACATTTTGCTGAATTGTGTTCAAAGTTAACGGTGTTACAGACTGAGCTAGACGAAAAACTTAAACAAAAAGAAGAACTGGACAAAAAGGTAATTTAACAATAGTGGTATTTCGATAACTTAAATAAAATAGGAAATAATTTTTGAATTTCAAAGATGAACTATAAAAACACTGATTAAACTTAAATTGTTAGTACTAAGAGCCTGTTATTGTTGTAAGGAATAAAGTTTTCTGTACATAGAGCTTTCTAATCTATGCTTCGTTTATTAAATTAACATATAAATAATTTAATATTTAGTGCAGTGCTTCTCAACGTGGGACATATGCCCTACAAATAAGGCGCGAAGGTTTTTTATCAGGTGGGTCAGGAGAAGCTTAGGTGGTCATTTGATCTTTGTAGAAGTCACCAAGCTCAAGAATCACATTAAATATCTTGAATTTATTAGTGTTTTTCTTAAAAATTTTCGGTTTTAATATACATACGGAAAAAGGTAATTAATAATTTAGTGTTGCCGGGCTAAACCTTAGAATTTTAATTTTTTTAAAGGTGGGCCATCAGATATTTAGAAGCATTTTGAGACAAATACGTTTACTTTTTTTTGAATTGTGTCTTTTTCAAGAAATAGTACTTGCTTTGTGTTATAGTGCTGTACTTTTAGTTAGTAATTACTAATGTAAAATTTATGAAATCTCCAAATAGTATACTATATGATTATTTCAATAAACGTTCTTCCCTTTAATTATACATATATTAACATCTAATAAAGCTCCTAACATTATATTGATAAGTTTTCTTTCTAAATTAATATTTAAAAAAAAAGATTTAACAATTCACATTTCTTAATTGTATATAACAATAGGCATCGTTTTTGCGAAACAAGTTACAAAAAGCTATTTTTCTTCTCGATAACTTGACTAATGAAAAAGAACGCTGGACTTTGAAAATTTCTCAAATTGAAAAAGATTTCGACTTTTTAAATGGAAATTGTCTGTTAGCTTCGACGTATATTACTTATTTAGGCCAGATGACTTCTGAAAATCGAAATCGTTTGATCGAATTTTGGAAGCAATATGTATACATACTTATTAATTAAATATTTACTACTATTATTATTAACTTTAATAAAACATTTAGATGAGAAAGGCAAACATTAAATTTAGTAGAAATTTCGAAATGAGCACAGCAATCTATAGTTCAATAGAAATTCAGGAGTGGATTTTTAATGGGTTACCAAGTGATAATTTTAGCGTGGAGAACGCCATAATAATTGAAAATTGTAGTAAATGGTGTTTAGTGATTGATCCATATAATAAAGCATTTAAATGGCTTCAAAATATCTTTATAAATAATCACTCAATAATTCTTGATATGAGAAAGTCTGATTTTCATGAGAAATTCATTCGTTTGTCCAATGATGATAAAATTGTTTTAATTGACAATTTTGACGAAAATCTAATGGCTAAATGTATATCAGATTTTACTGAAATGAGGTCGAAAAACTTAGTTTTAATTTTTCTTGCAAAATCGGACGTTTTTAATAACTGGAATTACATTTATAAAAATTACATAATTGTTAATTTTTCAATAAGAAAGGAGAACTTAGAACCGCATTTACTACAAATGATAATGCAAAAAGAAAGACCGGATTTGGAAGAACAAAGAAATTATTTGAATACACAAACATATGAAAGTAAATTTTTATATAGCATATGGAAGTTAAAAAAATTCAGTTCCCTTTTTTTCTTTCTGACAAGGAAGGTCCCCATGCATGTCGTCTCAATTTTGATCAAAATACCTTAATTCGATTACACACATCTTAAGATTTAAAAAGATATATGACATTCATGCATTAATTTGTGTTTGGAGCTTAGTTCTTGGGGCTGAAAATATACACTACCAAAACGTTTTTAAACTATTTTATTTTAAAAACAGTTCACTTTTTGGGAAAACGTTCTCTACAAAAAGATGTACAATAGAAATAATTGACAAACAACTTAAATACGTTTTTTTTTGTGTAACTAATAATTTGGCACCAATTTTAACCCCTTCATTACAGCAGTGTTTTCCGTAGAAGTGATACTTCTTTATTGGCCAGCCTTCCGCCGAAGTGCCGTCACGTTTCAGTTCTTACATTCATATGCAGCTTCGCGGATCTCTTCTATAGGCGACATTCGTACACACAGGTCGTCACGCGGATGTCGTCTGTAGTGGACACTAGTACACATAGGTCGTTGCGTAGATGTCGTCTATAAGCAACGCTCGTAGCGAAAGGGTTTAAAAACATCTTTTGTTAGAACGTTTTTAGTATCATAGAATAATTTTCAATAAACACCCTTTCTTAATTTCAAGAGCTAAGTATAACAAAAAATCTGAATTCATCTAACTCGAGGTTTCGCAAATAGTTTTAACATAGATTTTAATTTTTAAATGCATTTAACATTTTTAAACACCAAATGAAAAAAGTGAAAAATTAAATAACGTTATATAGTTAGCACATCAGTTGTAAATTATGATATACATTTTTTTTTTTAGAAAAAAGAAGATTAATTATTATAGAAGAAGAGTTATTAGAGAAGTTGAGTAATGTTCAAGGCTCATTACTAGATGATGAAGATTTGATAAATTTGTTGAAAAATTCTAAGGAAATCGTATCAGCCATTAAAAATGATATTGAAGTTGCTGAACGCACAGCACTTGATATTGATGTTGTTCGTGAAGTTTATAAAAGTTCGGCAAACAATGCATCATTGCTGTTTTTCGTGATTAGTAACTTATCATTAATTAATCATTCGTATCGATTTTCGCTAGAAAACTATTTACGTCTGTTTAGCACATCACTAGAAAAGAGTAGTAAAGCAAAAAATGTCGAAGATCGTGTTTCCTACATTATTGATTATCACTTATTTTCAGTTTTTAGGTAAATTTGTTTTTATTCTTTTCCGTTATTTTCAAATCGCTCCCATGTGGTTCTTGTTTCCCTAGTATTAACATCTAAATTTAAAACTAATAAGTTAGTGCACCTGAGAAAGACAGTCTTTTAAATATGTTGAAGAAGAAATTTTTCTTTTATTATAACAAAATCATACTCATTTTTTACTATTTAAAGACTGTAATTAAGTAACGGCATTCTCTTAGTGTATAGTATACATATTATACTATAACTAGTTAAGTCAGTGAACCTCGTATCTCATCACAATAATGAACGTTGTATTTACTTCCCTATGTGTTAACAAAAAGTGTCTTTAGTTTTTGCGTTAAATTAAAAACTCAACTACAAAATACATGTATAGTGAGGGAAGATAGATTCATAATTTTTAACACTGAAGTAATTATAATCCACTATCGGACAGTTATTACCTTATTTAGTCAAATCTACAAACATCGATTATGCATTAATAAAAACGTTCAATTTTTAAATATAAGATTACATAATATAATTATTATCATAAGTACAATTTAAATAATTAATTATTTCCAATAAAATATAAATTTATTCTATAATTAGAACTATAACGATAGTTAGGCTCCTTAAATATGCTGCCATTTTCGTTTTCGCTGCAACATATTAATTAAGAATTGAATCACTTCTAAAACTTGAGTTATAAAACTTTCACGTGAAATAATATTTTTGTTAGAAATACGTGTAAATCGTTGTGCAATAATCATAAGTTAGTGTTTGCATTTGAAATTTGTTTGCACTTGCTACAAGATCAAAATAAGCTTTTGACAGACGAATACAATTTTTTAGTTGGAAATATAAGATCTTTAACATCTGCCCTTTTTGAACAAATAGATAATCCATGTTCAGGTAATATATTTTTTGTTTTATTTATTCTGATTCCCTACGTTCTCAGATTGGCTGCCGGAATATGTTTGGAAAAACATTTTAATTCTAGATAAGCTACCAGGCTTTCATGGTTTGACGGAAAGCTTAGAAACTCTTTCCAATGAGTGGCGTATGTGGTTTACAAGCTTAGAGTCTGAGAAAATGACATTACCTGGTTCATGGAATGATAATTGTTCCGAATTTCAAAAATTGTTGATTGTTAAATGCATGAGATTTGAAAGACTTCAATATGCAATTAAAATTTTCATTACTAAACATTTAAGTTCAAAATTCATTGATATTCCAGCAATAAACGTGAAGAATTTAATTAGCGATATCCCAAATACGATGGTTGTGTTATTTTTAGCTAATTTGATTCATGATTCGATTTCGACTATAGCATATAAATTAGCAATATCTAAAGAAAATGTATGCTTTAAAACAATAAATAGTCACAACGCTGAAACTATTATTGAAGTCGTTTATCAGGCAACTAATGATGGTCTTTGGCTATTTTTAGATGTTTCCCAGTTACCTCCTAACTGGCCAGAAAACAATTTTATTGATTTACTCGACAAGTTACAAAACAATCAAATAAAATTGAACTCAAAATTTCGGCTCTTCTTGTATACGCCCATAAACTCGTTGTTACCTATTTCATTATTGGAACGGAGTGTTAAAATTGTATTAGAGGAATCTAAGGTACCTTTAAATAAAGAAAAAAATATTTAGATAATTTTCTAGAATTAAAGGCTTCCGTTGATTTTGCTATGCTGATCGACCCTTGAAAACGTTTTTCGAATATACGTATGCGGTTTTTTAGAGGACTTTATGAGTTAAAAAAGTGTTGCTCAGTTTTTCATATTACCGTGTTGTTTAAAAGTTAAAAAAACTATTTTTTGTTGTTATTTTCAAAATTTAATAACTTTATATCTACTCAATGCTTTTTCATACTGTAAAATATTTTTGCATTAAAAGTAATTGCGCATGATCGAAGGAAAAATAGCAATTAGTTTTTCAAATCATGTCAAATGAGAGTCTTTGAACCGTTTAAATTTTTTACA
This sequence comes from Mengenilla moldrzyki, assembly GCA_000281935.1. Taxonomy (NCBI): domain Eukaryota; kingdom Metazoa; phylum Arthropoda; class Insecta; order Strepsiptera; family Mengenillidae; genus Mengenilla; species Mengenilla moldrzyki. Next base: position 2,320 of record AGDA01058248.1, on the reverse strand, counting down.
GAACTATATATGTAAAATTAGGCGAAGATTTCATTTTGGTTTACGAGCATGAACCCTAAAATTTATGTTTTTTTCATATTTGATCCCCTTTAAGTGCTCTATTTTTCTTTCAATCATGTAAGAATGGAGTGCAATCACTTTTAGTTTAAAAATATTTTCAACATGAGAAAACATTAAGTAGATATAAAATTATTAAACTTTGAAAAGAACAGTAGAAAATAGAGTTTTTTCTAAATAACTTCTAAACAAGACGATAATATAAAAAATTGAACATCACTTTTTTATCGCGTAAGTTCCTCTACAAAACTGCACTAGTAGGGTTGAATAATGCTTTCAAGGGCCAACCAGAATAGCAAAATCATTGGAAGCCGTTTTAAAAAACGTTAATAAAATTCAACTTCTAGAACAGAGATCCTCAACTTAAATATGCCATTAAATTTTTCGGATGCATACAATAAAATAATAATAAAGACTGTTGAAGAATGCGTTTTGCTGTCTGTTAAAAATTTATATTAAACTTGAACTATTTGAAAATAATAACTGGTTTTCTAACTAGATATTTTTACATTAAAAAGTTTCTATACACTATTGATCTTATAGTAGAGCTTTTGTTTAATGAAAAGTAGGATATCCACAATCCTATATTGCAGAGGTGGCCAAGACGTCAACCGCAGTCGACTGATCGACCGCAAAGGCTTTGAAAGTAACCCGTAAGGCTAAAATTGAGGAATTCACATCCGATTAAATTCTATATTTGAGAATGTAAATATACTTGAAAATATAACAACACTTAAGTACGATTCTAAACTAAACCTCAATGTTTATAGCAGATATACGCTGATCAATCAAAACAACTTTTTAAAACAGATAACGGTTCTAAAGTGTTCATAGTCGCCCGCGAACTATATTTAACAAAATAAGTCGCCCCTAAGAAGTAAAGTTTGGCCATCCCTGCTATATTGCAATGACACACATTGAAATTTTGGAGGACTACCAATTTTAAATTAAATTACCCCGATTAGATTATTGTTTGATGGTATTAGGTACAAGCGATTGTCTGGTTAAACCGTCTACTTGCTAAGAAGTAGAATAAGCCACTAGGCTGTAGTACGAGAATGGTTATCTTACCGTCTAACAAATATATTTTAAATAAATAATAAATACACTTTACAAAATCGTATATTTTTTTATTTCACTTTTATCAGATATAATTTTTGATGAAATTGAAATAAGATATTTAAGTTGTAACTAAATAATTTAAAAAAAAAACAGTGAAAATTATCTAAATTTTAACAATATTGCTTAAAGATGTATTAAATTTTAGGGAATCAAGGGGAAAATGAAGAAAATTTATGAAGATTTTGCTGATGAGTTTGAACAGAAATTTCAATCAGTTAAAAATTATAACAAGTTGATATTTGCTTTATCGTTTTTCCATTCATTGCTTTTAGAGCGTAAAAAATTTCAAAATTTGGGATGGAATCAAAACATTTATGATTTCGATATGATCGATTTTACAATTACAAAAGACTTTATTGTACCGGAAAGCATGCAAATAAATTGGTCGGATTTTAAGAGTTTGATTTCTGTTTTAACATATGGCTCACATATATTTGATGAGCACGATTTTAGATTATTTCACATATATTTAGATCAGTGTTTTTGTGAAAATATGTTTGAAATTTCAGCATTTAAATTGAGTTCTTTGGCTTATTATTATATACCAAAATATGGATATTATCAGAATCATCTAGATTTTATTGATAGTCTACCAAGCAATGATAGACCTGAAATTTTTGGTCAGAACTTAAATGCGGAAATCCATGTTTTGATATCCGAATCGCAGGACTTTTTAAATAATGTGAATTTGGTTTACACCTCAAGTGAATTCGATGATGTCGGTGATAACGATCCAAAATATAAAATTTCAAATGAACACGATGAAATAAAAATTATTAAACATGTTGACGAAATATTAACAAAGATACCAGATTATTTTGATTTCGAGACAACTTTAAAAACATATACGGGCGTCAATAATTATTTTGATGATGTTTTGTTAGCGGAAATTTATAAGTTAATTTTAATTAATATTTTTAAATATGTGCTCACTTTAATTAAAAAAAAAAAAAAAATAGATATAATGGAATGTTATACTTGATAAAAACAGATTTGAATATTATACGTGAATGTTATCGTGGCAAAAAACTAATTACTAATCAACTTGACGCGATTGTAGAGAATTTATTATGCGGCACGGTTCCTGATATATGGAAAGGTTTCATTTTTACGAATTGTTGATAAAAAAAACAGGGTTTAA
>AGDA01058230.1:0-10296 GCA_000281935.1 Mengenilla moldrzyki | reverse complement strand
CATCTCTGTTTATATTTGTTCTATAGCTAAAAACTTTTCATGCTGTTCTATAGCTAAAAACTTTTCATGCTGTTCTATAAAAAAAGACTGCTGGTTTAAATCATAACGACTAATTGAAAATGGGAAATTCAATTTAGTTTCTTTGTTGCTGATCTGGGTAATACATGTTAAAAATCGTTGAAAAATAGCCTATACAGGTAATATTTTGCTGCACTGTGCTCAATTTTTTTTATTTAAAGTGAAAAAATATGATACTTTTAATATATCTAGATTAGTTTTTAACATCAAAAGTGTTTAACAGATTTCTGTTAACGTTTAAATCCAATGATTTTTTAAATTGGGATGTTTAGCTTCTTGTAAATGAATCGTCTAAAATAACTAGTTTTTTCGTTATTTAGAAAATATCAAAGACTTAACGGTGATACATAAAAAACCAACAACAGAATTAAAGGGCCGTAAAACAAAACATGAGTTCAAGAAGCCTGCACCGGTTGCAAATTTACATAAAAGTATGTCGTTTGAGGATCTACACGAAGAAATTAGTGCAGTGAAGCAAGTAGAAAAAGTACCGGCTTGTTATACACTGACAACATCGTCATCCTTAAGCGCCGTAGCGCGAAAAGATATGCCTGAAAGTCGTAAGTCAATGTTGCCACAACGAAGGTCTCCTAATTTATCAAAGAATTGCAGTACGCGGGTGTCTTTACTGCCGCCAACCACTAGTCGAGGCTCTCAGTTGCCGAAACCAAAAATCGTAAAGAAAATGGAAAAATTACAGAAGAATCGTGAGGATCGACGTACTAAAATTGAAGAGGAAAAAGCAGAAAATTACGCTTTAAGAAAGGAGGATCCGATTAATTGGGAATATTCCAAGTTGATAAGGTTAATTTTTTAAATTTAAGTAGTATTTAGTAGTATTTTTTTATTGAGAACGAAAAAAAAACCATAAAGTAAAGTTTTTTAAAATTATTGATTTATTTATACAAAATAAAAATTGTAAGATTATATGTGATACTAACCTCTCTTAGCTGACTTATTTATGTTACATTAAATAGGTCATAGGCGAAAGTTTACAGTGTCAACGTTCACATTAAATTAAAATTATACCAAAAGTTATATTCGTTAGCTAACCGAGTGAAATAGTTAGGTATTTTATGAGACTTAATAATACAGGGGAATTCTGTACATTGAAATTTGGAATATGTTTGTCACTACATTATTTGATAAGGAAATATTTTTAAACATTATGGTTTTCGGAGCCATATTGTTTAAAAAATTATCTTCAATACATAAAATAATGAGCCATTATTTTCATATATATGAACTGTATCTCAATAGCAAGCTTAATAGTATTTGTTAGGGTTTTTTAACCTAAAAAGAGTCCGCATGCAAAAAAATTTCTTACTCGTGATATATAAAGAACCCTAAATTGATCGAAATTCTGAGGTCTAAATTTCAATATATGAAAATATGTTAGAAATTATCTCTTTGTACTTACGATATAATTAACGTAGGGTTTAATCTGTAATCTTTTGTTATGCTCAGAAAATGTACATGAGTTTGATTTGTGACAAGGAATGATATCATAGATTTGTAAAATCTATATATTTTTACACAATAACTTCACATAAAATATATAATTGAAGCAACTAGATTTGTAATATAAATGTAAAATCAGACTTCAAATTTTTCAGATGCAACTGATTAAAATTGATTTCAAAGTTTTTAATGAAAATATTTGTGATCTTATGGATTTCATAAAAATATTTTTTTTATCCTTTTAAACAATCGAATCGGAATGAACCTTTACTATATTTCAGATTAGACGATTTATATAGTTTTTGAAATTTATGATTTTAAAAGTTATGTATAAATATAATCTGTGTTTTTAGAAGTAAAATTTCTTTATTTATATAAATTTAAATAAAAACATTTATATTATTTTAAATTACTATAAAAAATATTATATTATAATGAATTTTTTTCTAAATATTAAGTAAAGTACTCTAACTTTTGAACAGCCAAATTCAAAGCGAAATTGATTTCAAGCCTTTGGTGTCAACTGACAAAGTTATATCAAATCAAATTAATGTTTGTGTTCGAAAAAGGCCACCAAATAAAGCTGAATTGCAAAACAAAGATGTAAGCATGGATTAAATTAATATTTGTTTTAAAATCGTGAAAAATTAATGATTTTTGCATTTGATAGATTGACGTGATCTCAGTGTTTAGAAAAGGTAGTCTGATAATGCACGAAGCAAAACTGAAAGTCGACTTGAAAAAGTATATTGAAAATCACCAGTTCAATTTTGACTATGTTTTCGACCAAATGTGTGATAATCGAACCGTATATCGTTTCACAGCACGGCCGTTAGTCGACACCATATTCCAAGGGGGTGTGGCAACCTGTTTCGCATATGGTCAAACGGGGTCTGGCAAAACGCACACAATGGGTGGCCTATTCCATGGCAAGTCACAAGAGCACCAAGAGGGTATTTACGCCTATGTTACCGAAGACATTTTTCGCCTAATGAACCAAGACTATATCTACAATGGTATCAAAGCTTATGTATCATTTTTTGAAATATACTCCGGCCGCGTGCTTGATCTATTGAACAATAAAAAACGATTGAAAGTGATGGAAGATTCTAGTGGCCAAGTGAACGTTTGTGGTTTGACGCGAAAATTAGCAACATCTCCAAAAGATGTAATCAAACTTATTAAAATGGGTAGTATGCTGCGAACGTCTGGCAAAACGATGTTGAATCAGAACTCGTCGCGATCGCATGCGATCTTTCAAATAGTTTTGCAAAAAAATAATTGCGACTTGGGTAAAATATCATTGGTTGACTTGGCAGGTAACGAGCGTGGTTCCGATACGGCTGCGGATTCAGTGTCACGAGCAGAGTGTGCGGAAATCAATAAGTCGCTGTTGTGCCTTAAAGAATGTATTCGATCGCTAGGCTTAGACGCGGCTCATGTGCCGTTCCGTGCGTGCACGTTGACCAAAGTATTGCGAGACTCGTTTATTGGAAAGAACTCGAAGACGTGTATGATTGCGACCGTATCACCGTGCATGTCATCATCGGAATACACGTTAAACACGCTGCGATATGCGGATCGCGTTAAGGAAATTCCAAAGGCAGCCAACGTTGATGAACTGGAGCCGAATTTGAATTCGTCTGATTTGATTGCGGTGCAAAAGGAAAATACAGACGTGATGACGTCGGAAATGCTAAAGTATCATGAGGCGTTGAATGAGTGTCACGCTGCTGAGGAGAATATGTTGGATGTGATGAGCACATTAAATCCACTGTCTTCCGAATTGCAAGCACTTTTCTTGAGATTGAGCACCGATGAGTATATTGATGAGCATCTGTTGCAAAAGTATAATAGTTTATTGCTTAAACAAGAAGATCTCATTGTAAGAATTAAATTGGCAATCAGTGATTATCAATCTAAAGCGCTAAATTTGGCCAAATGTGATGGCCTCAATAAATAGTATTGTATAAACTTTATTTTTTTTTTATAAAGAAGCAAATTATTATATAAAATAAAATGTCTATGATCTAGTTGTGAAATATACTACTTTTTTTAAACTAAATGTAAGGTAGGTAACATTGTTAATCTATTAGAGCAGAAATGTGCAGCGTATGATCCATTTGATTCTCACCGTGAAGTAACTAATGTTCGCAAAATAAATTTGACTACAGGAAAAAAATAGTTGCACTGGTTACAGTGTTGTAATATATCTATAAACAAAAAAGAGTATTTTTTTCAAGAAATTTCGACAATTTTTGTATCTTGTGTTCAATTTATGCAGTAGTTTCTTTTTAAAATTTGTGTCTGACACACATAAAAAAGTAAATTTTTCTAAATTAAATTTTGTTATTTCGGAAAAAAATGTTCGGTTTAAAAACGTAATTTTAAAAAGAGAAACGTTTTTTTATTGTGTCAATTGTTTGTGGTGTTTTTAATTTAGGCTTTTCAAATGAAGTTGTTTCTGAAATTTTCAAATTCGATTTTTTTAAGAAAACGTTTTGTTGATAACAAGCATTTGTAGCTTTAAAAATTGTTTTTAACTTTAACATTGAATTCATTAATATAATATTTTTATATTAGAATTTCCGAAAAATGGATAAGTGGTTTTAAATTTTTGAGCCATCCTATCCATGTTAATAAAACCTTCTAATATACCACAGTTTTAATTTTTTTTTTATAAAAAAAGTCAATTTTATATTTAATGCTTTTAAATTGAATGTTCACTTTGAATTGTGCTAAAATATTTTGATTCTGATTGGAACGACTTTTTTTCATATAATATTTCTAGGCAAGTGATTAAACTGATTTATGGAAATTTTTATTATGTTCAACCGATTAGATTTTAATAAAAGTTTGCATACTTAATCAACAAATGCTTATATATAACTTTTTAACGAATAGTTCGGTATATTAATCAACCGAAAATAATGGTTATTTAAAAGAATACATGTTTTATACATCTATTACATGAAGAAAGTTAAATAATTAAAAAACACGAGGGTTAATGCTATTAATTAGTCAAAGCTACACGAATAAAAATTTCTACTTATTTTTAAGTAGATGTCTACTTGAAATTGATACAAGTAGAGTTGAATTACCAAAAAAGTCATATGAATATACTTACTTTTTGATATATAAGCATACAAATATTAATTTCAAGTATATTTTTACTAAATCTTATAATATTTTTTTATAAAAACAAAACTTTTTATACTAGTCTTAAATCTAAGTAGAAATTTTTATCCATGTATTACCAAAATGTTATGGAGATAAGTTTTTCTGTTTGGCTAAAATCATTAAAATTTTATAAAAATAAGTTAGTGACTACTTATATTTTTGTTTTTTGTAAAAGGACTCATTTTACATCAGTTAAAAATTTATGTTTTTAAACAATAAAAATCATCGTTGACTTTCTGATAAATAGAGACAAATTAGTGGAACTCAAAATTTTGTGTACTGTTGTATACTGATAGCCTTTAAAGTTAATTTTTGTGAAATATGTATAAATATGAATATCTTTAGCTATTATTATCAATTATATGAGAATAAGAAATAAAATGATATTTTAAACTTACCCAACAATCGATATTTGTAAAAGATTAAATGACAGAAATTTAAAATACTAAATTAATAAAAAGCAATTTTTAATTTAATTTACATTGAAATACATATTATGTTTTGTAAAGTATAACTTGGAAAATTTCAAAATTTACCTGTTTTAAGAAACTGTTCATGCTTTAAGTTTTACATATTAATAATGTCGCACGAAAAATAACACTTCTCTTATACACTTAGCTTGTTACATTCTATTACAGCTCATTTACCTATGGAGTTAAAATTATTATAAAAATAAAATTTAAGTATAGGACAAAACTTTTTGTTGTACATACCTTAATCAAGAAACTGTAACTTGTCTTTGCTCTTACTTCAATTCCCTGTTTGATTCTTTCAATTTATTTTGCTTGGTTTTGGCGTATTTATAATTGCAATGTACGAAAGGAGATGTTCAACTTCTACACTTGACGGCAACGAAATGGTACATTTTCTAAATATTTATCTTATATTAGGGTATCGTAGTATTTTGATATTTGTATTAGTTTCATTTAAATATTCGTTCATTCCCAATGAACCGATCTACGATAAGTTGGTTGCGACGATATCATAGAAACATTTTTTTTACGATAGCACAAGCAGTAAAACAGAAAACTATTGTACTCGTATGTATAAAAAGTGTCACAATGTGACATGTTTTTCACAGTAAAGCTTCAACTGATTTTTCAGGAAGTATATGCATTGCCAACATTTATTAGTTTGTATATTTGTGAATGCTTACCTCTATGCTTCGGATTTGGGACCGATAAACAATAAATTTTAATCGTTTATGAAGTAATCTATAAATTTGCTCCATTTTTATATTTTTTAGGAAGTGTTAAGAATATTTCTTGTACTTATCTTAAGTGAACAAATTTTTACTAGTAAATAGAATGTATATAAGAGAAACGAGCAATATGTAATTTGATCGTTTGAAATAAACTCTATTAACACAAAATTCCATAGTTTGTTTTTAGAAAATCTCAAAAATGTTTTATTTAGGTAATATGTTATTGAATAAGGTAATTTGATTTGCCTAAAATTTATCTAAAAAATTCGTTATGAATTTATTAATTTCATAAATATTATTTTTATTGATTAATTAAACAAAATGAATGAGAAAAAAAAGAAAAAGGTAACGACACGCGGGGTTCCCAGGCGGTCACCCATCCAAGTACTAACCGCGCCCGACGTTGCTTAACTTCAGTGATCGGACGAGAACTGGTGCTTTCAACGTGGTATGGTCGTTACCGACAATATTGATATTAAATTTTCATTATAAATTAACGATAATGTATATTATTTAATATTTATAACTTATTTAATATTTTCACCTCATAAAACTTACTAATTTAATAATCTATCATGATTTTGACAAATTTTTTTAAAACCCTTAACTTGGCAACATCTGGCTGAACAGTCATTAATTTTTTTTCAAATACAATGTTGTCAATTAAAATTCTTAGATAATAGCGCTTGTATGTCTTTTACAAATATTTATTAAATCTCTAATTAAAAATAAGAAACTTTTAATATGAAGCTATGGAAATGATTACTAGAAATTTAGTTTTATAAATACACTTATAATTTTTATTTCTAAATGAAACATTCTGTTTTGCCTGACTGCAGTCAAGCATTAACAATAGCCGTCTTCGAAGAATAATCCACCATGTTCGAAAAAGAATCACGATGCATCCACGATACATCGCGAAGCATTAAAACCGTGTTTTTTTTCCTCATCTTGACGCACCCTACTTTTTTTGAGATGCATGAAGATGAATGAAGATTTGTCAAGATTTGTGCAGTCTGTATGAAAATTTTTTTAATGTTTTATTATTTTGATCATACGGGTACCAATAAAGTTTCACATTGGGACTTGAATCGAAGCCTAATTATGATCTTGTTAGCCTAGACAGCTCTGCACATACTTCAGTTGCAATACATTAACGATCTATTAATTCAGCATGACCAACATTTTAAGACTTACATATACAAAAATTGGCTGTTCGAAAACTCAATCTTAATGAATCGTGATTAATCGAGATTAGGGGAAGTTTTCGAAGACGGCTAATAAGTACTGAATTATAAACATAATGCTTTGTGTTTATTCGGTAATTTTGATAAGTTGAAATGGTGTAAAAACTGAAATGTATTGCTTAAAAATGTAATATTCTTATAAATTCGAATACAAAAAATATAAATTCCCGAATGCGGTCTGCTGGCGAATGTATCTTATTTATAAAAAAATAGTATTGGCAATGCTGCGAGATAGTTTTTGCAAAGTTGTGTTCTGTGAAGATCTTGGACAAAATTTTCATCTGTGAATGTTTTCTGTGAAAAATGCCAAAGGAATCACATCGGTCGCGTAGAGAACGTAGTCGATCGAGGTCTAGATCGCGATCTAGGGAACGTAGAAGACGCCATGAGAGAAGTAATCGAGATAGGGATTACGACAAAGATGATTACCGTCATTCAAATCGAGACTACAAACATTATAGCCATTCAAAACGGAACAGGTTGAATATTGTTTAATTTATAACTATTCTATGAACTTTTGATAAAATTATATCACTTTTTAGACGTTTTTAGATGTTAAATCTTTTGCGATCATACGAATGATCTGAGTCGCTAACTGCAGTTTGCGACTGGCTTTAGTACAAGTGATCGCTTTTAATTAGATCGATAAAATTGTCAGTGATAGTGTTGCATTAAGTGGCTGAAATGTTTATCATTTTTGATCCCCATATGGCTTGTAAACGGTAAAATAAATGAGTACTTTTATACATTTTCCGAAAATTATACATGTCCGTCAAATAGTTGTATGTGAGAATTGTTTTTATAAAAGTATTATGAAGTAGATTTTTCCAGTTTTTTTGTATAATCTCCGTTCAAAAAAATGTGAATAAAATATTTTGGTTGAAGTTTAGAATACTTTCATAATCAAAACCTTCTGAAATGCAGCATTTCCGGCTCTTTTTTTTTAGATTGCAACGTAATGTCCTAGGTCTATAACTTTTTTCTTTTTTTTAATATGCTACGCTTCGCCACATGGCACTTTGTGGGTTTTTTTTTAAATTAACAAATCCCAGTATCACCTCAGCATTTTTTTTGTTATGTACGATTGTTTAAAATTAGCAATAAAAAAGTCTAATGGATATTAAACTGTCAAAAATAATTCAAAATAATTTTTTATAATACAAATTGTAGTTATTCTTCAATGAGGAACTAAAATCTTATGAACAAGATTTAAACCCAGAGAATAATTGAAAATTGAAAGATTACAATTTAAAACATTTATAAGTAAAGAATTGTTATTTTGCTTGTATGCATACGGTTACTTATTCAGAAAAATATTATTCTCACAGACAGAATTTTTTTTAAGTCTAGTTGGTCTAATTTAATAATTTTAGCTATCACATTTTACTGCTGGGATTTGAAGTAATGAAAACGAATAATGCGTACTAAATGAACTCAATTAGGAATTTACCGAGAGGTCTAAAGAATGCAATGGTATATGAAATTCGAATTTAACCCTTTGCGGTCGGTGTCCCCGTAACAGGGACATTTTTAAGTCGTCGTAAAAGTCGATGACCCCGCAGAGGGAACCTTCGAAAATCGCAAAAATGAAAAAACATTATGGTCCTCTGTGCGGAAAAGTAACTGCGAAACGCTAGTTTGCTCCGACCTGCTGGTGCTCCCAAAAGCGAAATCTGCTGACCGCAAAGGGTTAACCATTTTTTGAGTTCAACCAAAATTGAATCGATTTATTAATATATATTTGACTGCACATATCAATACACGTTCATTCAATAGCTTTATGTAAAACTATTGACAACCTATTCATTAGGCAACTTTGTTTTCATTAACTTACCCTGTCAACTAAATGGGAGGATAATGTGAAAGAAATATCACTGTGATTTCTCAGTGATATCACAGTGACGTTGTAGTGTGGGGCTGTACTCACATAACTCGCACATTGTGATATCACTGTGAGACTTCACTGTTTTTTCACAATGATATCACATTGAAGTTACACTCACATAGGACATTATGGTGCCCTCATCTTTGACGGGCTTGGGACCGTTGTAACTTTTATGGCAGACTTACACTATAATATTTTCTTTTTAAGTAAGAAAACATCATGAGCAAAGAAATATATATTGTTTAAAATGTTGTTGTAAATTACATTTATGTGAGTTTTCATAAACCATCAATCAAATGGATTAAAACAAATGTATCATTATTGTTTGGAATGCAAAAACTTTTTGCTTCGACTTCACTAGTGTGTATAAGTTCTGTTCCCACACTCAAATCTCTCACAGCACACATATTAAATAAATGTTAGTTTTCTGGATGTTCGTACAGAGGCTCGCAAATTTTAAAGATTTTTATGCAGTATTTACGAGCACTAATTTTCACAACTTTTACGTACTTTTCATTTTGCAACAATATAAAAGAGTCACGCTCATTGCGTTTAAGGGAAAATTTTTTACATTTGTTTGAACTAATACAAATACCGTTTGGAATATTGTTTAGTTCTATTTACCCACACAATAACTGTTACAATTGTCTGGCACATGATTTAACCATATTTCTAATTAACCTTAAGTTGTTTTCAAACGTGAATGTTGAAAATTTTTCACATGGACGGCGAAAAAGTTTAGAATCCTCAGTCAAATGTAACAGGCAGTGAATGTTGTAATTACATTTCTCCACTCCACAAAGTCTTTGATACTTGCGAACAAATGTAAGCAGCAACTCATTTGTGTACTCAAGTAAATTCTGTTGCGTACAAAGATTAGGCGAAGACAAATTTATAATAGCTATGGGAAGGGCTAACAGAAATTTGTAAATACTCTGAGAAAAGTTGGTTATTTTGAAAACTACGGGTAAATAATATAAAAGAAAAATTCTGGCTTTAGTTCCCTTCCATAATCCCAAATGGTTAAGGTCTCGGCAACGTCTAGAAAATTCAGAGGGTGTATACTGTTTGAAATAGTTTATTTTGGCCTTTATTTCCTTTGAGTTTTTTGCATTCAATATGTTTCTGTCTTTCATTATTAAAAGTAAAAGTTTCCTTATTGTACCGAAGTACACGCAATGGAGTATGTCTATTGGTGTATCAGAATTTAAGTTATATTACTGTGTTATCACAGTGATAAT
>AGDA01058208.1:0-12036 GCA_000281935.1 Mengenilla moldrzyki | reverse complement strand
TGAAAAAGGCACAGAATCGTGATAAAAGTAGTGTAAAAAGAGGAGGGAATGCTGTACGGGTCTTTTAATTTATATTGATTTTATTCCAACATATTATGTATATTAATCATTAAAAAATGGAAAAAATGTTTAAACGTATCAAAACACATCTAAAAAATTATTGAAGTTATCAATTAAAAAAAAAACACAAACTATTCACACAAGAAAATGTTTAAAAAATGGAGAAAAATCTGATCTCGTCTCAACAATAACTGTAGAATTATCTTATTTTTAAACATAACGTTATAAGGAGTCCAGCTAATAGTGTTATAAATAAGTCAAAAAATAAAATAAGCTTATTAAAAAAATTTCTTGTTTTATGGCAGCAAAGACATACTTTTCCTGATACAATTATGATTATAATTGGCTGTATTTTGAGAAGGGGAGATTTATATTCCGATAATGTTTCCAATGTTTTCAAACATGTGTATGTGCATCTAACATGTTCTAACTGCACGTCATTTGTACTCTCAATTTATTGTCTGTTTGTTATAAAAAAATTTTATAAATGCTATTTAAAATAATATCTATATTAAAGACGTCGTGTTTTTGGAGATATCTACGAATCTGTGTATCTTGCGTCTAGCTCAAGGTGCCCACTACACAGATCCGTGATCGCACACATTAGCATATATATTTTATATATTCTATTTAAATCTATTCAACAAAAAAAATTTTAAATTTGTATTAACTTTTATTGTAAAAAAACTATTAATACTATGAACGTTTTTATTAAATAAATAAACAGCATCATTGAATTTCATTTTTTAATAACTGTTTTTATAAATTTAATAAAAACTTTTATAAAATTATAAAATTTGTTGTAGTAATAATAAAAAAATTTATTGGTTGAAAAAGGATAAAATTTCCATCATATTTATAAATTTTTTTAATAAAAAATGTACATAATTTTTTCATTGTAGAATAATGATGTTTATATTAAACACGGATATCCATGCATATATTATTTTTTGCTGCGTCGCCGGTCACCAGTGACCCCACAGCAGTCAACGTGTTAAAACCACGCAATTATTCAATCGAATTATTAACATAAATGATAGCAAACCTAATTCACAATTGAACAAACATCTAGCAAGTTCAAATTTAAAAATGTCTTAAGAACTGTTTAAAACGAGAATCTAAAAGATGGCATTAGTTATTCAGTGAATATTTGTGTACGTGGGTTATACGTTCAAGTAATTAAATATTTTGTGGTTTAAGTGTAAAGCTCAGTTATGATTTGTTCGTAACCTGCACACATGGTGCAAAGCCAATGGATTCGCCCGTACAGAGCATTTGGAAACCGGATCGTAACGTTTTAATTAACTTTTTTATGCGCCATTTAAAATAACTTATTTTTAAGTTTACTATATGCAGTTAGCAGCGCCAACTCCGAGTCCCGTTTACAATGATTTAGACTCCAGGCTGAATTCAGTATCGGGTGTTGGTCTAGGATTGAAACTCTTTGGCCGCGAGTATCATGGCTTTATGAATTACGCAAAGGCGAACGAAATCCTGAATGGGATGCCGGAGGGTTCTTATTTAGTTCGATCCAGTAAGGTGGCTAATGGCGTTTTTCACACTCTTAGCTTAAAGTTTCTATTCATTTTTATTTCTTAAAAGCCTTTTCATACGCCTTTATACACATTTAAAGCTTAGTGTGCTCGCTTAATCAGTTTTATTACAACAACGTATATATTGCATTTATATAACAGCAACGTTATTATAACATTATGATATATTTAGTTAACGCTTTGTTCTTATTACAGTAATATTATAAAAATATATCATATTTTTAAAAATTTTATTGCAATAATTTAAATTTTGTAATACTTGCTCTGTTATATAATAGTAACGTAATGTTTGTCGCATTTAATTTGTTATATAATGGCTATATAATTATAAAATTATAAATATAACATGGTCAAGCGGGTGCATATTTTTATATTTCTTCGATTCAACGTCTCTAGCTTATGTTTCGCAATTAATTTTCACTAGGATGCTAAACAAGGAAAAATCAGTCATAAATCTTAAATTGGCCACAATATCTAACTGTTGTAGTTGACCATTTTATACAGGATTGCTACCGTTTGAAAAATTTGCTTAAAGTTCTGCCTGAATTCCCAAGGAATTTCCGCATTAAATGCATTTTTTGCTTTTCAGCAGAGAATAATTTTTTGCACATTTGGCTTTTTGCCATTCGTGAGACGTCAAATTAAAAATTACAGTTTTTACATTGCGAAGGAAAAGCGCTTTTTGACATTTCATACAGGCTTTTATAATATTATTATTGGTTAAAGTTCAAAAAAAACTTAATAAAATGTGTTTCTTTCATTACTTTATGTATCTATTTAGTAAAAAACATTTTTATAACACATGAAAATTGTTATTCGACTCTATCCATTACATAAAAAGAAATTTTCAGTTTAATTAGCTTTCCAGTAGCATGAAAGTAGGTTCTAATGTAATTTTAGTTTAAAATTTTATTATTTATTTTTTTTTTTTTATGTTTTAAGTCTTGTTATGATCAATCTCATTCTCAGTGTAATGATCAACTTTCGACAACTTTTTTATTACGTTTTGAAAGAATGATCATTGCTAATTCTATGATTTATTCGTAAAATTTCAAATTTTTGAAGACATTTATTGTAGTGGAAATAATACACACGTTTTTTAAAAACGTTTAATGCTGTAGCAGTTCCACAAATCCAATGATATTTCCATATTCAGTATCAATCTTTGATTCGCTAATAAGTTGCACATCATAAGTTAATACCGTGTTTTTCCGAAAATAAGACACTGTTTTACTTTTTTTTTGGGTCCAAAATACGCGATAGAACTTAATTTCGGTGGAGAGCTAAAATAAAAGTATGTAGTTTTCATTTAATATTTATTATTTATTCAGTTGCATTCATCTCATCTTCATCTGGAAGACGATAGGGCTTATTTTCAGAGAATGTCTTATTTTACAAAAAGTTCCAAAAATCATAATGGCGCTTATTTTTGAAGTATGTCTTGTTTTTGGAAAAACACGGTATATATACTTTTATTTCCCAATATAAGTGGTTTTTTAAAATGTTTTTCGCTTTCAGTATCAAAGTAGACTTGAATTTTCATAATTGTTAGTATTCTTATTTTTTAAATAAATAATTTTTCAGTTTTTTAGAAGAAACTATTTTTTGCACATTTTTGACTTAAAAAATAAATATCTGAGATCTTGTTTAGCCGACTATTATGAAATTTTAATTAATTTTAATTAGATTATTTTGACTGCTCAAAGAATCTATTAAGCCGAAAAGTTCTTGAAGCGGACGATATCGGCAAAACTTAAATGCAAATATTCTTCATAATAGTGTTGATTCGTGACCATTCAGTTATTCTAATTCTGCAAATTGTACATATATACAAGCAAGTTTAAATTACACAAAACATTTAAGAAAACTTAGTTTGTTTTCATAATAAAAAGAATACGTTCATTTAGTTAAATGAATGCAATGCTTACAATAAATCGAAGCTACTATATCAAAAGTGTTTAACTTACGACACTCAGAAATAATCGGCTCCCTTAGTAATTTATTGTCAAAATCTCGGCTTAGTATAAAACTTGTTGTTATACTCTGACCTAAGAATGAAAAAATAATATTTGTTATTAATTTTATTTTAATTCAAGTGTTTCTAACCTTTCTATACTTTAAAGCACGTTCTAAAATACCATAGGAGGCCGATACTACTTATTTTCAACCGGCAAACACCTTTCATAACTTTTCATTTAGCCATAATTTATTTTCTTATATTCATAATTTGTAAATAAATAATGAACAAAAACGTTTCAAAATTATAAATTGTTATTCAAATTTCATACATACGGAGAAATGTATTTTTTTCTGTCGAATAGTGGCGGGCAAATATGATTCATTTCATGTGGCGTCACGGTGCCAGCGGGCATGAGATTGGAAACCTCTGTTTTAATCAGTTAAATATGATCGACGTGTATACACGTCGCACCATATATCTATCGCTTTAATTAAGAATAACGAAATCAGGAACCAATTACTTGTTTTTTTGACAAGAATGAAAAAGTAAATCGAATACATTTATTGAAAGTCACAATCTTTCAAAGAGCCACACGTGACTTCCCAACTGCTGTTTAACCACCGTTACAGAATACTATTTATAACTATGAAACAAATATCTTTACCTAAATTATATGTTTAAGGCTTAAATGTAATAAACAGTATAATTTTCTTTATATAAATAACTTTTATCAATAGATTTAATAATAAAATACATCATTACAAATTATTTGTGGATAATTTTGATTGTTTTTACGTTCGAAAAAAACGATATAAAACAATTAATGCTCTAGTTGCAGACGGTCTGATCACAATGTACTTAAAATTACGTGCCCCAATGACATTACAAAGAATACAAACTGTCAGTTACCAAGAGAGCCCATACATGACACTGAACAAAAAAAAACTTAAAGTATTAAACAAAGAGCCAGTTAAGTAAGTTGTGTTAATTAATTAATTAATTATTTTTCGCATGAATTACCGAAGTCTGTTAATTACAAAAATAAGAGAATAAGTTTAATTTTTAATTGTTAATTCAGATCTATGTATTAAGAATACAAATTGTTTAATCAACCAGTTAGTCGTTTAGTCATTTTAATACTTGACATCAGTTTAACAATTGTTTTCTAATTATTACTTCGTATTTGTCATTTTCGTCCTTAGCTAATGCAAAATTTTATCTTTCTTAAACTTATATTATTTGCAAAACACAATTGCTGTATAAACGATTTAGTGTCCGGTCCCATCAACCCTCTAGAAAAAATAGTTTTCTTCATTTTCCGAAACATCAAAATATACCCTAATCCACTTTTGATCATAAAAATTTACGTCCATCAGTATTTCATTTTTTCGGATTTTTTAGGGTCATACTTTTATCAGTTTCCGCATGTACCTCAATTTTACAATGCAATTGTCAAAAAATTGTATTAAAAAACAGCTTATTGTAAATGGTTTTTTTGTAGTGTCAAATTAAAGACATTCAAAAATTTTATGCTAGGATAATTAATTTTCTGTAGGCGTTTTTAGTTTTTTTGAAAAATGAAAAAGAAATTTTAAAAATTTTTGTGGCAAAAAATGGGATTTTTAGCCGTTTTTTAATTTTACAATTTTATATCTAAAGCCCCACGCATTTGATTTAAATGAAATTTTGGTGAAATATAAACAATAGTTGACGAAATTTTCTAAACTACTTTTTAAGTCATTTGATCAATTAGTTAAGCAGAAAAAAAATTTATATTGGAAAAAAACATTTTGCCCTCTCCAAAAAATTGACCACTAAAAATTCAAATTTTTTTTTATTTTTGTCATACGCTTAACGTGTACTTTCAGGAAATGTTTTGCTTGTTTGAGGTAAAATTTTGGTGCTCCCTAATGTAATCAATAGGTTACATTCGTTAAAGATATTTTTTCGAAGCAGAAATAAAATTTTTAAAATTCAGAATTTTTAATTTTTTTATATTATAATTTCATAATTAACAGATTTCAGGTACATAATTTTGTGACTTATCTTATATCAGTTATGATTTCAGAATTAAAAAACCAATGAACGATGTAACGATTTCGGCACCAATTGCGTCGACACCTATTACGCCCATTGTTTCTGATAAGTTCGGTAAAAGTCATGCTTTTAAAATTAATACGTTTAAGGGCTTAAACTGGTGTGAATTATGTGGCAACTTCTTATGGGGGTTTACAGCACAAGGCGTTAAATGTGAAGGTACACTAATTTTATTTTTAAATATTATCTTCAGTATATAAATTTTATTTTACTTTCATTTTTTTTTTCATATAATGAAATTACATGAAGGATGTAAAATTAAAAATTTAAAAAATTAATCAATCTAAATTCAGAAATTAAACATTATTTAAATTTAATGGTTGTTTTTAGTTATTTTAATTATTTTTATTTTTAATGCCCTTGTGGCATTATATTTTTAAAAAATAGAAAAGGTGCAATTTAAATAATTTATCATATACTTTTACAGATTGTGGTTTCATTGCACATTCAAGATGTGGAGAAAGAGTACCTAGTGATTGTGTTCCAGATTTGAAAAACGTAAGAGGAGTATTCGGTATTGATTTAACAACTTTAATGCAAAGCGATGAGTCTAGAGATATACCTTTTGTGGTCAATATGTGCGCTTTGGAAATTGAAGCTCGTGGTCTGACTTCAGAGGGAATTTATCGCTTATCTGGATTCCAAGATGAAGTTGAAGCTTTGAAATTAGCATTTGATACTCGTAATTACTTTTATTTAATCAAAATATATAAGCTTAGTATTTCTTTTACTCTAATAAAAAATTTCGTAACTATTTCACAAGATGTGGAAAATGGCTAAATTTGGCCAAAGAATTAAAACTTCATTTCAATCAAACTGATCATTTCATTTTCTATAAAACGCGGTACGCACTCACCGCGTTATAGGAGGATTGACTGTATATTTATCAATTTTCTCACACTGTGCGAAATTTAAAAATAATATTATATTTTGATACATTAGGTACATGAATATTTAAATATCCATCTCAATATGAAAGTATATAGTACATAATAAGGTACAAAAATGCATGTTATAAACAGGATAAAAACAAACCACACCTCTCACTTCCAAGTTTTTTATTAGACTTGACAAAATGATTCGTAGAGTCCAGATCAATGAATATTTTATGTTAACAATTTTAGTATATATAGATGTATGAGCGGAAAAATGTCTACATGTATAACAACTATTCCTAAATTGTTAGTTTGATTAATCTGAATTTACACTTGAATTTTCTACAATTTGATTATCAAAAAATAAATTCATAAGATTCTTGTCTATGAAATTTTTATTGTTTTTTGCGAAAAATCATAAAGCAATTCTTTCATGTTATTTTTATTTTTATTCTTATTTATAGATGGCGATAAGACAAATCTATCAGAAAATAGTAATATTAATGTAGTAGCAGGCACTCTAAAACTGTATTTTCGATTACTACCGATACCCTTGATTACTTTTTCGGTGTATCCCAATTTGATCAAAGCATTAGGTACTTTTTTTTTTTTTAATAAATATAATTAAAAACAATTTTATTACTTTTATAAAAGAACATAAATCATTAAGCGAGAAAATTTGTTCGTTGAAGAAAGCTATACTTCAGTTGCCTCCAGCGCATTATGTAACTTTAAAATTTTTACTGCAACATTTACATCGGTACTTAATATTTTAGCAAATTCGAGATCGACAAATGTATATTTGTACGTTATAACAATAAGTTATTCCAGAAAATATCCTTTAGACATCCTATGTAAATAAATTTTAGACATCATTAAATGCAAGTTATAGATATTTAAAGTTGCAATTATTAATCCTTAATTTTACGTATTCTAAATACGTAAAGTGTATAAAGGGGCTTATCAAACTTGTTATGTTTTTTACCCCATCATGAAAAGGCCCAATTTTTGGTCAATTAAAATACACATGAGGCTGCATAATACTCAACATATTTTAATTCTATAAAGCAACGAAAAAGTACTTATAATAAAGTTTAAAGTTCAAAATCAGTATGATAGAAATCAGTGAGTATAGTTCATTTAGTAGACTATTAAACTGCTCAAATAAATTTGGTGATAAGTATTTTTTACCGTTAGAAAAAAACGCGAAAATTCTATATTTTTTAAAATTATTTTAATCATAAATAAAAAAAGAACGTAGTGGGGGTACTAAAATGTAGGCAGTTTTTGGTGAACTACTTTATTGGCGTCCCAAATAATGTGCACCATATTTGCAGCTTATTTTTGGTACTTTCAAAACGACTATTTTCAAATGCCTGTCACAAAACCTACCTAAAATTTTATACCAGCCTTTATTTTAAAGGATTATTTTTATGCCCAATGAAACGTATTTTCACGTTCGAAAGAACAAAAAATTATCATTCTGCATATATACTGGAGAGCAAATAAACCAAGCCACTCGCTACTTTTGAACTCTAATCCGATTTTTCTAAAAGTATAAAACTAAAAACTGTCAAAGTCATACATATAGAAAGTGCGTCTCATGACAATTGTCACTTCCAGGTAGACTCACCCTTATCTCATCAATGAAGAGTACTTTACTCCACTGCTCCAACGTCCAATCTCTATGCTCTTGAACAAATTCAAGTCGTGTTCGACAGTGGGCTACTTTATGCTGGGCCTGTTGCCGTTTTTTTTTGGTGTCAGGCCCCGTTTAGCAAGTCTCCTTCTAACAGTATCTGAACTTATGACCACTTGGCGTTTATCACGCAGATTTTGTTGGACTTGAACTGCGTTGAGTCGATGATTTCGCAGAACAGTAAGTCGAATGTAACGATCATCTGCTGCTGATGTATCCCTAGGTCTGCCCGTATCTGGACGGCAATCGAATGCTCCGGTCTCTAAGTATCGTTTGTAAACTCTTTACACTGAAGATTTGCTCATTTGAAGTCTTCGAGCGACCTCACATTCGTAGCCTGCTTTAAGTAATGCTATAGCTGAGCGGCTTTTTGTGGAGTTGTATCTATTATTAACTCAAGAAAGTTATAAAAATACACGCGTGTATGCAAAAGATGGAAAACATTTAAAAAAATGATAAGAAATATCGGACTACCCCTCACTGTAGAAGAAAGAACGCTGAGCACGAATTCTAGCCAAACAGAGCAAATCGTAAGCATTGTGTTCGTTGCTTGATTGCAATGTAAGATAGCGATACTTTAGATTAAATTTTAGTCATTTTGATCGTCATGAAACGCACTTTCTATATGTATGATTTCAGCAGTTTTAAATTTTATACTTTTTGAGAAAATCGGATTAGAGTTCAAAAGTAGTGGGTGGTCCGGTTTATTTTCTGTCCAGTATATATATATATATATATATAATATGATTCTATATGATAGTTTTTATTTATCAGTATTTTTTGCTAATTTATTGGTCTCGAAATTGTTTCGATCAAATGTATGCGATTTATTATAAATTTACATTTTTATTTATAGAGTTTCATTACATCAAGCAATCAACAAAATGACGCCTCAAAATTTAGCAACAGTTTTTGCACCAACTTTAATTCGCCAACAACAAACTGAAGACTTATTATCATGCGCTCCGCCAGATTTAATAACTGATATATTTTTGTTAGAAATACTTATATCACATGTTAACAAAATTTTTTAATTTACTTTTATTGTGTTTTTTAGCAAACTATTTTTTTTTTCTTTCAAATAGGTAATATGTATGTATATATGTAATCTTTCCTTGGTATATTTTGCACTAAATGCATTCTTAGTAATTGAATAAAAAAATTGGAAAAAGTCAGGTTAACATGCCAGATTTCCTTTTTCTCTATGGTACATGTTGCATTGCTGCATCAGAAGTATTAAACAATTATTAATATTTAAAGATGATGGGTGGCTAGCAGATCCACGGGGAGTGGGGGAGGAACAACGCGCTGGGCGTCCGTAAAATGAATGCATTTAAAGCTCTCCGTTCCCCTCTACCCCTTCCCCTTTGCTCCAGCGGTTATCCGCCGTAACAGTAACAACCAGTCAGCTTTACTCCTTACCAACAAATCAACCTTTTTCATAGCAATCTGTCTACATCAGTGATTCTAAACCTGGGCGATCGACATATTAAAGTGGGCGATTATTCGACTATACGCTTTTGGGGGACAATAGTCATGTTGCGTGGGCGAAATCATTTTGAATACCCGCTTGCAGTGATGGCTTATTAAATCCATATATAAGATATACCACTGAATTTTTTTATTGCGTTTCCGCCGGCCATAATGTGCGCATGTATTAGATTTGCTTTGCGTGTGTAATGGCTACAAAATTTAGACAAATGCTGACTAAGCAAAGAAATCGCTTAAATATTTGCGGACAAAGTGATTATGTCTCAAAATTAGAACCAAATATTATTAAACTTTGCAAGGATTATCAATCTTAAGGTTCTCATTAAAACTTTAAATTTCATTTAGCTTATTATTTATATGTTAAGTTAAAATTAAAGCAAATAAATGTACTACTTATTTATCTTACTTTTTGTGGGTTAAATTAAAATTCTAAATAATGAATTTCATTCTACTTTTGTTCCTTTCAAATTTCTTTGGATATATCTTACTAACGCCTAATTTTAACCAAGCTTACCTTATATTAGAAATTATCATGCAATTTTTATCTTTTAAAATTTATAGGAGGAGAATTAAAAAGTGGGCCTTACACAGTGGGCGTTTGGTTCGAAAAGATTGAGAAACATTGGTCTACATTGTGTAGCAGCAATGTAGTGTTCAGAGAATTTTTGAGACAGCAATGCAGTGTGTGCAACAGAGTAAAAAGAGAAATCTGGCCTGCTAACTTGAATCTTCCTATTACAAAATTTTATAGAAAAATTCGATTATGGAAACAAGTGCTTATTCTGTTGTTTTTTTTTTTTTTTCAAATTCATCATAGACTGATATAGATATGCAACTCCAATGGGAAAGCGTGTTTAGGTTTTACGTCATTATACAAATGAGATGTCATAAAAACGTAAAGAATTTGAATTTAAACTAACGTTTTTTTGCAAAATAAAAGAAAGGAATTTTTAAAATCTTAATTTGTAATAAATTACTTAAAAAAATTTTTTTACAATTTCTGTGCTTAAAATTTTACACGTTATTTATTTACAATTCGTTTTAAA
Organism: Mengenilla moldrzyki; assembly: GCA_000281935.1. Lineage (NCBI taxonomy): Eukaryota > Metazoa > Arthropoda > Insecta > Strepsiptera > Mengenillidae > Mengenilla > Mengenilla moldrzyki. Next base: position 1,255 of record AGDA01058208.1, on the reverse strand, counting down.
ATTTCAAATTTTGTTAATGATAAACTTAGAAGTCTGACATTTGTTGTATTATACTATAATAGTTGTGCGGCTCGGCACTCATTTTAATTATCAAATTCAAATTTGTTTTCTTATTCTTTTTATTTTTAAATTCCGACTAATAGAAACAGATTAATGAATAATGATTTTTTTACAAAAATAAATAAATATAGAGACACATAATTATAGTTAATTGGCACAGACAATAGTTTTTTTTTTTTTTCATGAAATTATACGACTTCGAAAAAAAAAATTAAAATAGATTTCAGAATTTTTCCCAGTAATTACTACTCGAATTTCGTAAAAATTTTATAAATTCAATACCAAAAGAACACAGATACGCCGAATACATTTTGAGTGGTTCTGAACGGTTCTGGACAGACGATGGCGCTTCAAGCGATCACATATAACTTTATTATTAATGACGCCAAAGTTTCGATTAAGAGTACAGTGTTTTAGTTCTTAAAGACGTACAGTGAAAATTCCCAGATAAAGCTCTTTTATCTCTTTTACGCTATTTTTTCGCGATCAATACCAACTTAAATTTTCAGGATTTTTCATTTTCAAAATGAAGTCGGCGTATATGTGTCTTCTGTGCCAATACTAAAAAAAAATTGATTTTGGACATTTATCTACATCTGTAATATTGAACTCATTAGTTTTGGAGTGGATAATTCTGATTTCATATTTTCTGATCACGCGTTTCCACTTTAAATTAATAGTTATTCAAATTTTCATTCAAAAAAAAATTAATTATCGATTAAACTCTAAAAAATTATTTCCACATAAAAAATTTGCAACAATTAAATGCATACAAAGTAAAAATGTAAATATTTTCTAATATCTACCGTTGAATTAAAATTTACATTTGATGGAAAATATATAGTAATGAAAAAGTGCAGTTATCACGCAATAGTGATGGTCTAGTATTTCAGCACTTGGATAGTCTAACCGACGATAGTAGGTTCAAACCTTCCCAGAAATTAATCACGAACCGATTTAGTAAATCAGGGCACCGAACCGTTTGAATTTTTTTTCATTCGGTTCCATTCCGGTTCGAAAGATATCGGTTCAATTCCGGTTATGCTCCGGTTCGGAAGATATCGGTTCAGTTCCCGATTTCGGTTTGCTCCGGCTTAAAAATTTTTTTTCTTAACAAAATATTTTTAATTTCCATTTTTTAGTTACTGTGAAATTGATAGATTATTACACTAATTCAAAAGTTATTACACGTTTT
>AGDA01058200.1:0-14932 GCA_000281935.1 Mengenilla moldrzyki | reverse complement strand
AATACACCTGTATCCACACTATTTTTTATGGATTCATACATTTTGCTCTAAACGTGAAAAATATCATAAACTTAACAAGGCAAAACTGTATTCTACGTCAATACTAGAACACAGAACGAACAGTATACACCATTTTGATTTACTTAAAAAGTGTAAAACCCTTGAATTATTGAGTGCAGCCTTTATTGGAAAACTCACATTTATTTAGAAAACATATTTAAACAGTGCACAACATTAATAAAAAAAGTGACACATCCGCATTATATACATATACTCTCTGTACAAAAGTTACATATAGAAAAACGTTTTTTTGATGATAATCATCTTAAAAATTGTCAAAAAAACAATTTTAATAGAACTTTAAAACAAACGTGGCAGTATGAGATGACTCTAAATCATGAAGAATTTAGTTTAATTTTATTATGTATTATTATCAATTCAAAAATTAAGAAACCATTTCGAGAATATTGATAATATATCAAAACGAAATGGAAAGTCTTGATGAACATTTCGAAAAGTGATTTCAAAAACAATTTTGAATATAAAGGCGGCTTTTGTATCTAAGGAGGAATATTTGGAAGGTGATAAAATAAATCGGGATCAATAATAAATAACTTATATTTTTTTAAAATGTCTTATTATTTTTGACCACGTTATTTGAAAACAAAATTCATTATTAACCAGCGTTATTGATTCTGAATAAATTACAAAACTCACAAATAAAATATAAAGTTTTTTGTGCGTTATATTTTAATTTCATTGCTTCAATAATAGAAATTTTAATTTTAAATGAAGTAGTCTAATCGATTAATCTAATTTATAATGAAGAAACTAATTAATTGTGCTATTTTATTTTAGGAAACTACCGAGGATTTACGAAAACTGACTATGGAACAAGAAAGTTACGCTTTACATTATCACGAATGTACAAAATTAAATGGTTTTTATACAATTAATATATATTTTGCATTTTTATTAACGGAAAACTCTTTTTTGAGAATTATTTCTCACTTTCAAAGTACATTGCAGAAGTTAACAGACTTTTTTCTGCTTAATCCGGTTTTAAAAGCGAAACCCATAACTATATGGGCTTTTTTTTTCTCCTACTTAAGACGTTTTCAAAAATTGTAAATTATTTTTGCAAACTTACTCGGTCTTGTATAAAACATAGGAGTTGAGTAATTTTGAGTAGGTATGACGTAATAGATACTCTTTTGATAGTAGAGATGATACAAAGCTTTGATTCCAATTCTGATTGGTCGGAATTTCTGATACTTTTTTACTTTCGACTCCGTCTTTGATTCCGAAATTTTTGATCGGAGTTTGAAACGGAGTTGAAAAAGTTAACTTGTTTAAATACAAAAAAAGCAAAAACTTTTCTTATTAAAGTTGATAGCACCGTTTATTAGTTTTGCGCAAATTGCATATATGTTCTGCAAAAATGTCCAAAACAAGTGCAATTTGAAATATTTTTTGATAAAGTTGATTGTCAAACCACAAAGTGTAAAATTTGCACAAACAAAATTGTAGAAGAGGCAGTATAATATCTTTAAAAGGATACCTAAAGCTTCTGTTTCAACATCATATTTTTTTATGATGGTGACTGAAAACCAGCAATTTATAAAAGACGTTTTTGAAATGTCGAAAAAGGATGTTTCAAATATGAAAATGAAATTAATCGAAAAACTAATATCAGAAATGATTCCTCTGCGGGATCTTCTATTTGATTTTGTATAAGGTGTCGCTTTCAAGCGTTTAATGCAATTTGCTTTGCCGAATTATCAGTTAAGAACCCGTCATTAAATATAATTTTATTACGTTAAATTTATTGAATTTATTATAAATTTTACAATACGTTTTAAAAAAATATTTGCTCATAAATTAACTCTGACACGACTCTGACTCGAAAAAATTATCTTCGTAACATTCCTAGTTGAAAGTGTTATTTTCGAAATGCTTGATGAGTGTAATTTTTTTCCATTATAAAAATTAAGGTTAAAAAATACATAGAAAATATATGTATGTGATAATAATTAACATTACGAAAACGAACTTTTGAAGATTGATTTAAATATTTAGATTTTGGAGCACATAGATAGTTTAAATATGCTTTTTTTAGTGGTCTGATTAAACATATGATTAAGGTGCAAGACATAGACATAACTAAAGCTCATATTTTAAGTTTTATATTAATCTTTTATATTTATAAGTTCTCTCTTGAAAATTTTCCTTTTGGTTTTTTTATTGACTCTGAATATTTGTGTAATTTATGGACATTTGTAAAAATTTTTAGAGGTAAAATTTCGATTTATTATTACACATTTTTTTATATATTTTTTCATTGTGCGGGGCGAAAGTAAAAGTTTTTGGGTTATTAGTTTAGAGAGGTAAACATACCCTTAGAATCATAAATTTATTTAACACAATTGAACCTTTAATAATAAAACAAGTCAACAGAAGTGCATTGTTCAATGTATATTTTGTAAAGGGTAATTCGTAGAAAAAGAGTTTTCGAAGGTTAGTGAAAACGACATGTTTTCATTAGAATTTCGAAATTGTTTGTGAATTTTTTAGCTTGCTTGATGCAGAATTCGAACCAGAATCCGATGAATGACCAAAAGCTGCGCAAACAGCGTGATTTGGTGGAGCAGTCATTGAACCAGCGGATTGCGAACTTGATGCAGCTACGCATGTTATTAAATGAGAAATTCAAGGAGAATATTAGTGTCTTGAATTCATTACAGTCTTTGGTGTTAGACAAAGAATTGATCAGTTGGAAGCGGAAACAACAATTGGCCGGAAACGGGGTTCCATTTGTTGACAATCTGAATGAGATTCAAGAATGGTGCGAAAATTTGGCCGAGATCATCTGGCTGAATCGGCAAAATATAAAAGAAGCGGAACTGTTACGGCTTAAGTTAGCAGTCGAGTTACCGGGGGTCGATGATGTTTTACCGCAGCTCAACAACCAAATCACGCAGTTACTCAGTTCGTTGGTCACGTCGTCGTTCATTATTGAAAAACAGCCGCCGCAAGTGATGAAGACTAATACACGGATCCAGGCGATTGTCCGATTACTGGTCGGCGGTGTGCTTAACGTTTACATGACTCCGCCTCAGGTGGGACATTTGTTGTCAGATTTGTCGCATCCCAAAGTATGCGCCTTTTAAAGCTACTTTCTCAGAGTATTAACAAGGAAAGGGCTTAAGGTGTCAGACACTGATGTTTTTCTAAGTAGGCTCATTCAATCAGAAATATCTTCGGATTGAAAAAGACATATGCCATTCGTGCGATAATTCATCGGGGGATGAGTTCGGAGGGTTGAAATTGAACAATAGTAAAACAAAATCATCTCAAATACAGTTTATTTTTTACAAAAAATCACTTTTATAAAAGTTTTCAGTTTGGGGTTGTTTTATGAAGGAATTTTTGAAAAAACTGGTTTTTTAAGAGTTTTTTTTACACTTTTTCCAATGTACATTAGAGTTATTTGTATCAATTTATACATGTTGAATATCCTATATGCCGTTCTATCTAACACATAATCATATCATATTTCAAACACCGTGTGACGCTGTAATCAGTAAAATTTGTTTTTTAATTTTTTCTCGTTTATTTACTTTAAAAGCTTTTTTTAAAACAATAGTAACAGACCTGCAAACAAATGACAAATATATACGATTTTAAGGGGTGGTGGTGACTATATGAAAAAAAAGAAAAATATCTAAATTCTTTTCTAAGTGGCTCGTTTTACCTTCGGCTCACTTATTTTTCTTACTTATTTAGAATCAAATTCGTTCTCTACTAACATTTCTAGCATTAATAAAATAAATTAAATTAAATTCGCTTGCAATAGAGGCTAAAGTTACAAAATCATCCTTTGTATTCTCACTTCGTCACAACAATGTTTTTCCGATGTCTGTGAAAATACGGTTTAATTCTGTAGAAAAGCTGTTACAGTGAAGTACAAATTTGAAAGCGGTTGTTGAAGTTCAAATTTTAATTGTAAACGACGGAATTAAAATTTTACTTGTAAAAAATGGAGATTCTATATAAATAAAAAAAATCGATGAGCATTAATCACGATAAAAGATATTGCTTTTTTCGTTTTATTATAAATAAACAAAATAAACAGTTATAAATAGCAAATATTTCCATTTTAGTACATTAAAACGAGTGTTAAAACTCAAAAGTAAAATTAATTCAATGTTTCAATTTATATAAAAGGAAGTAAAATATCCAATACTTTGAACAATAAAATATTTTTCAAAACCATTGATAATGCAGTGAAAAAAATTACAATTATTCATTGCTAATTTACCATTAAAATATTTCTGGCAAATTTTTGATTCTGTTTTTTCCTCCAAGCGAAAGAAAAATGGTTTTACTTGATTTTTTTCGGCTGCATCAATCATAATATATATAATAGCCTAATTCTCTCTGTCGGAACGCTCAGTTTATTGTCAATTTGAGCACCAAATTTGAAGACTAAATTTGAACTTTTGTTAAACACTCAATTTGAACTTTTTATAATATAAAAACAGTCTAGTTCATTCTTTGTATCGGAACGCTCAATTGTCAATTTGAACACTAAATTGAACTTTCTACATATATTCAAATGAAAACTGAAATTTCCAAACCCACACAGAATGCTTTTTAGTCGATATTTCCAGATTATTTGATACTTTACCTGGAAGTGATGTAGTGGATTGCGGCCGAAACGGGCGCAACGGTCGCAACGGTCGCTTCTGATTCATAATAAGTTTTTTAAGTAGAATTTTTTTTACATTTTTACATGTGTCACCAATGTAACAATACCTTTAAAAAAATTGGATTGAAAAAGAATAATTTTGGTTACAAATATTTTTGAACGAATTCCTATCATTTGAAAAGAACTGTAATGTTACATAATCTAACTTTGTGTTTAACAATGTATGAAAAATAGGTAAAAGTGTCTATAATATCGGAGAGTCAAGCGAATGCGTTACTCAAAAACGACAAGTTGGCGAATCGGACAGCAGACTCTAGCGGTGAGATTCTAAACTGCACTGGTACCATGGAGTATCAACAATCAACGAAACAGCTTTCAGTGTCGTTCCGTAATATGCAATTGAAGAAGATTAAACGTGCAGAGAAGAAGGGCACTGAGAGCGTAATGGACGAAAAATTCTCGCTGTTTTTTGAGTCGACGTTCAACGTTGGTGGCCGTGAACTCATGTTTCAGGTGTGGACATTGTCACTGCCAGTCGTTGTGATAGTTCATGGTAACCAGGAACCGCATGCGCTTGCCACTGTCACGTGGGACAATGCGTTTGCTGAACCGGGCCGTATTCCGTTTGCTGTGCCCGATAAGGTGCCATGGTGCAGTGTGGCCGAAATGTTGTCTATTAAGTTCAAGTCGGTCACTGATCGCCAATTGACTGACGACAACTTGAGCTTTTTAGCCGACAAAGCGTTCCGTAGCCAACATTCGGACCTCAGTCAAACGCTTACATGGTCGCTGTTTTGTAAGGACCCGTTGCCGGATCGTACATTCACTTTTTGGGAATGGTTTTATGCTGTTATGAAACTGACTAAAGAACACTTGAAACCGTTATGGGTTAAAGGGTAAGTTTACGGAATTTTATTTTGACTGCTATTAGAAATATACTAAAAAAAAGTTACCGTGTTTGGAATTAACTTTTGAGAAAAAAAATCAGATTTGTTATATAATAATAACATAATAATATATATAAAAACCTAATTCTTTGTGTCGGAACACTCAATTTATAGTCCAATTGAACACCAAACATGAATTTTCTACGTATTTTCAAATAAAATTTGGAATTTCCAAATACAAACAGGATGTTTTTTAGTTAATGTTTCCAGACCATTTGATATTTTACATGGAAATTGTGTAGTCGGTTGCGGCCGAAACGGGCGCAACGATCGCTTCTAGTTGTAATATTAATTTTGTCATATAATTTAAATTTTAACTGTTTGCGTATAAGAAGGTTTTGAAAAGAACATAATTAAAATCGTGCACTTTCGATTACGTCTGATAGCACTCATTGGCGTTATACATGCGTCTGAAAACTGAGCGTTTTTTATCAAATTTCGGATGTGCCTTCAGTTGTCTCTTTCGACCAAATACCTTGACTTTTTTCGACACAAAATTTGAAGAGCACGAAAGCGGCTCATGATACGCAAACAGTTAAATATAACACGGTCGAACAGGGATTTGTAAGAGAATTATGTATAAATGGTGCATTTAAATTGAATATATTTCTTTAAAATATGAAAACAGTTGTAAAGTATTGTGTTGCTTTAATGATTTTTTAGGTAATATTGCTTTAAAAAATTTTCTAATATAATTTCAGTATGTTTTCTATTGACCATTGTATTTGAATAGATTGATTATGGGGTTTGTTCGAAAGAAAGAAACGGAAGAAATGCTAGCGAACTGTGTAAATGGGACGTTCCTGTTACGGTTTTCCGATAGTGAACTAGGAGGTGTAACAATTGCCTGGATTGATAACAGTGAAATATTTATGTTGCAGCCATTCACATCTAAGGATTTTGCCATTAGATCATTAGCTGATCGTATTAGTGATTTAGACCATTTGAAATACTTGTATCCGGACATGCCGAAGGAGCAAGCATTTGGAGACTTTTATTCTAATATTTTTGGTATTTTTTTTATTTCGTTGTTTTTGGTATTTTTATTTAATTCAAAAGATTCGTTAACCCGATTTTTAGTATTTTTTATATAAACGATAACATCACAGATTATATAGATCACAAAGCGATCCATTATTTTTCCCTTTAAAACTTTTTGAAACCACTCTTCTTTGGAAAAGATCAGAGTTACCGATTAAAAAATAGTCCTACAATTTTTCTTTTTCTTTTTGCGTCTTCTAAAATTGATCTCCAGTGCGCGCTTGAAAGGTTACCAGAAGTTTGTATGGAAGCCGAAATGAAAATTAGCGTGACTAAATATTAGGTAATGGTGCTTTCTAGGACGCCAGTTCAGTGTAAATTACAAGTAAATGAAGTTTGAACCAAGTTGAAAAGTTCAGGTATCTCGGGGGTTTTATTCACGAATGATAGACAGGCGGATGAGGAATTGAGCTCACGTATTGGTCAAGCTGGTGCGGTATTGTGGGAGCTTGGTCAATCCATGATAAGGAAATCGGAACTGAGTCGCATGACAAAGTTGTCGATATTTCGATCAGTATTTATTCCGACGTTCACCTATGGTCATGTAATTTGGGTAAGGACCGAAAGAATGAAATCGCGAATGCAAGCGGCGGAGATGCGATTTCTTCTTAGTATTGCAGAAGTTTCAAGACTCGATAGAATTCGGAACGATGTAATACGAGAAGGACTCAAATCTGTGCCACTGCTTTTCAAACTGGAAAGCTCATTACTAACATTGTATGGTCACGTAATTAGGATGTCACAAGAGACAACAGTCCATCAAGCCCTCGTTGCAAAACCGGTAGGTAAAAGACCAAAAGGGAAACTTAGAAAACGATGGATCGACCAAATCGAGTTATTGTGTCTAGGTTACTTTGGTGTACCACTGGAACACCTTCAGTCCGTTGCAAAAGAGCGGGAACACTGGAAGGCTCTTCTGAAAATTGCGATCCCGTGACCCGAACAGGAAAAGCGGGCTTGAAAATGAATAGATAGATAAGCATCAATGAAAATTGGAAAATTAATTCATGAATTCTTTGCTATATTTATTTCTTCTGCAATAGCATCGAAGTAATATAAAAATAAATGTCACTTTTTTGGCAATATTATGGGACGTTTTGTCAAAAGATTCCGTCACTTTTGTTTGAATTTATACCAGGAATTAAACAAAGGTTATTTAGAAATATATTCTCCCTTGCCGATCTGGGTAATCTGTAATGATATTAATATGTTTTAGACTTTTTTCCGAAATTATTCATTATACCATTAAAAACATGAACAACTAAAATTTATAACTTTTTTTATTGAATTTTAATTTCTTCCAAATTTGGGTTAATTTTTGGATATTTGTTCACTTGACTTGTCAAAATTTATAACTTCGTTTATTAGATCTTAATAATTTTAACAGAGTGCTTTCAGAACCAGATTATAATAGTTAGATTTACGAAAGTGCCTTGTTTTACAAAGTATGTTTACTAATACCAAGAATATATTTCAGTCATTTGATAATATAAAAAATCATTTTCAAACTAAGCCAAATAAACTTTCTTACGGAAATTTAAATCAATGTAAATCTCGTATTTAATAAATATTGTTTCTTCACTTTATAGACAATCAACCAGCATCGAATAATGGATACGTAAAACCAATGCTGAAGACTCATGTGCCTGGTTGGGGAGACTCGTCGAATTTTAGTTATCCGAATACGCCACCACCGCATCATTTTTTGCCGTCGCCGGAAATGAATCGTGACACGCCTTCTGTAACCAGCAGGTCAGTGAAGTTACGTTTATCCAGCTTTCGTAACTTACATGACAAAGATTCTAATCATGACACTAGCAGGAAACGATTAAACACTTCTTTAACTTTAAATTATTCTTAATCCAGTCTAAGAACGCATGCACTATTGACAATGGCTGTCTTTCTTTTGCTTTTAAGTAATTAGCTTTTTTATTTTTACTATTTTCACACAGCAATAGTTTCTGCTTTTCTTATTTTGGAAATTGTTTTTGCACGTTTTCTTATTTTCATTATAACTTTCAAGCACATTTTCAATATTTTATCTATTTTATTGTTATGCGTTTGTATTTTAAGAACACATTAGAGACCAGCGTATTCACATACGGTGTGTTATGAAATGGACAAATCCGCGTTTTTCGAAAATTTATTTTTGTTTGAAAGAATGAAGAATATTTTCACTGGCAGTTTCACATGTATTGAAAAACATTTTACTAACAAGTGAACTATATATGAATTTTATATTCATATCAACAGATTAAAAGAAAAGAGTGTAATTATTTTAAAATACTTATGCACTTACTGATGAGTTTTGGTAAACCTTCCTTAGGGGGAGTTCTGGTTAACAAAATTTGTTGGTAAACTTATTTAAACTTGTACAAAATTTTTTGGAAATATTCAATGCTTAGTTACTCGGGTTAATGTCAATTTAAACTTTCTTCTGCAGAAGAAATAATTTTACCCCGTTTACGTTCTTTCGAGTTTGGAGGAAATCAGGTTTACCAACAATTTTACTAAAAAAATTAAAAAAGATAACCTTAAATGCATGGACGTATAAGACATGGACTGCTCGTCGAATAGAAAGTCGCAGTGAATCTGTTTTCATCAGACACGAAATGCGCAATATTTGTTGTTGAAATTCTGTTTTTCGTTATTTAAAGTTAATTACATTTAAAAGTCAATACTAATATTAAAAAATAATAATAGAATTATTCACATAAAATGGTTAAAACAGTTAAAATATATATAGTTAAATAGTTTTTTGAAAGAAGTGCTAAAAACCGTTGTTAACGGATGCTTTCAATAGCCTTGCGCATTTTGTATCTGATGCAAATAGCTTCACCGCGACTTTCTATTCGATGAGCAGTCCATGTCTTATATGTCCATGCTTAAATGGCAAAGTTTTTAGAATAAAAAGTTGGCATTATTTTATGTAAACAATTTTATCGTAAAGATACGTTTTATTAATAATTATTATTAATAATTATGACTTAAGACTTGAGTGATAGGTTTACTAAAACATCTTTAGTGATTAAATATTAAAAAAAAATACTGATTGCAGAAAACTATAATCGAACTTGTGAACTGCTTTGAAAATATCGATTTTTTTTTCTTTTGATGAACAAAAAATGTAAAAAATTATTCATATTACACTTTTAAGTATTTCGAAGCATTATAGAAAATGAGACACTTTAAAATGCAGAAGTTGTGAGGCTTGGACTATAAAGCATACATTTTGATAAGTCTTTTTCTTTGAACTCTTAGTTTTAGAAGGGAATTTAGTTTAAAAATATTATATAACTATAGATTGTTTACAACGATACTACATAGACGTATTATACAAAGACTGCTTAAGTGGGAATACTTGCTGTATCTAACTACTTGAACTTTTTTGTGCTTAATATCAATTTTCATTGAGGCAAAGCGGGACAAATGTGGATGAAAACAATTACAATTTAGTTTTTTTTTTGTACAGCTTTTGTACACAATTCTTTTCTACACGACTTTTTTACGAAATTTTTTATACCAAATTTACTTAATACGAGTTAAAGAGAAAAGAAATTTCTTTTTTACACAAATTATTTTGTTTTAATGTGATTTTTAATATTTTAGGAACATGTATCTGTGTTAATTTTTCATTTAAAATAAACGTTTAAACAATTTAAAAACAGTGTTGTAAAAAATGACGATACAACAAAAAAATTATACCAACAACATTTTGCAAAAGAAATGTTAAAAAAGTTTCAAAATAGTGTTTTAAAAATCATTTTAAAAACATGTTTTTAACATTTTGTAACAAATAAAACATGCTACCAAACATTGTTACCTACTTTTTGTGTAGCATTGAAAAAATATATAAATCAGATGAGTATTTTTTTGGCAATATTGTGGAAGGTTTTCTCAAGAGATGCCGCCACTTTTTTTTAAAACTTGTACCAACATAAAAACGAAGGGAAATTAGAAAATTTTTTTCCTTTGCCAATCTGGATAACCTGTGTTGGCAATAGTATGTAACAAGTTGCTAAAAGAGATTTCGCTACTTTTTATTAATTTATCGCCAACCTAAGGCTTTGAGAAAATTTTTTATCCCCAAAATTAGTTTCTTTTTGGAAAATCTCTGTTAAATTTAATACTAGTTTATTGTTCAGTTACTGTATATAATTTCTGTTATTTTGTAATTGGTTAAGTGTGCATATAATTAAATTTTGGATGGGGTAAAAAGTATAATTGACACTTGTGAATTCTCGTTTTATTACGTGGAAAGGGATATATAAAACAATTATGTATTTTGTAAATGTTAGTGTACTTCTTATTTTTTCCGAAAATTCTACATCACCAAACAACTAAATTGCGTTTAATAAACTCTTACTATGTTAATAAACCTCTAGCAATCGTTTATTTCTATACACAATCTTCTGTGTAGTGAAAAAATATTAAACGCTTATAAACAATAAAAAAAGGCAAGTATTTTTTTACATTAAAACATATATAAATTTTATGTAAACATATGTTTAAAAGTATATAATTTTTAAATTTTGTTGATATTATTCGTTTATTATATCTAATAAATATTTGGTACTAAACGAGAACTGATAAAAAGTTTAACTTTTTAGTATTCGCCAAAATTGTTTGTGTATGGATACACAACTTTTAAAGCTTTTTATGTACTGGACATAATCTGTCAATGTCGAATTCAATACAGAAAATGTGTGCGGACGGTATTCATCATTTACACTTTAGTAAATAAGAAATTTCACAAATGTTTTTCCTAGCAAATTGCGCTGGAAAATATAGTTGAAATATTTATATTTTACCAAAACATTTAGAGTTTTTCAATAAAGCCATTTTACTAGTTTCTTAAAACATCTTTTCAGCTATGTTTCTAGTTCAAAGTTCCATGAAAAAACTAAAAACTATTACTCTAAGCTAGAATACTAAATCGCTTTTGTTCTCATATAGTTACGGCGGTTCGGTAGCACCTACTCCGAATTCAAGCCATCACCAAACGCAGAACGATTATTCGGCCGCTCAGCAGCAGCAACAGCATAGTGGCGCTCATGACCAACAACAAATGGATTACTTGGACCAATTCGAAGACACTAAGATCGACATGAACGGCTTAAGCGCTTTCAGCGACTTAATGCACGGTTTTGAAAGTCACTAGCGTCAAAGGACTTGTGCAATAGGACGTCGTGTAATCATTCTGCCTACCCTTAAATAACGATGTTCTAAATGCTCGTTTTACGGTGCCTTAACGATGTAGGCCTTAACTAAATTATAAGAGTAGTGAACGGCAGCTGTTGTCATTTTTATGTTTCGCAACTGTACGCTTTTGTTGTGCCTTCGCCGTATTCTCTTAAACAAAAATACATGGCTGTTTTTCAATGGATGGAAATCGTGATATATTAAACCACTTTTTTTCCTAGGCTAATTTTCGACATTACGTCGCCGTTTAAACCTAAAATGTGTACAAGACATCGATTTTATATTTGTCTATTATTCAAATAAATATTTTTGACTAAGTTTTTAAGTTCAATGTTACTTTTTGTTCTTTCTATTAATTAAACAAATCAATTTTTAATTAATGTTTTTAGCGTTGCAATTAAACGTATAGCGTAGTTATTCGTGACGTATAACAATATTTAGGGTTCAATTTAGGCATAGGTAAAATAGACAGTTGCGCAATGGGAAATTTTAGGCATAATCATGGACGAATAAGACATGGACTGATCACTGAATAGAAGTTTCTGTTTGAATACCTACACTGAGAGAAAATAGTAGCTATAATAGATAAAAATTGTGTTATTTTAGCAAATCGTTTTGCTATATTTCGGATAAACAAAAATTTTTCTAATTTAAAAAAATATTAATGGTAATTTAAAAATTTTTTCTAATTTTTCTAAAAAAATTCGCTTTAACAGCGCATTAAATTTATTTATCCTATTTTACTAAATATTTTTCTTAGTGTAGGGGTCAAAACTCAAAACGCGCATGATCCATTCTTTTTTGAAATTTAAGACTTCAAATTTTTCACAATAAATCGTTTATCCTGTACAATTCAGTTGCAAGGTTTTTAAATACTAATTTTATTTGTGAACAATAATACAAAATTGTACGGCTTGTAGAGCTTCCTGAGAAATAAGTAAATAAAAATAAAAATAAAATGGACGTGTTAACGTCTGCGTCATATGACACAGAACATGATGGCAACCGTGAGACAGAACAAGAACGGGTGATTGAGGGCGAGCACGTGGCGAAGGATAGTTCGAATTGAGATTGCATTTTCATTTTTAAAAACATTACTTGTTGTTAAGAGGCGTTACTTTACAATAAAGTTTTAGTTTATTACGAAACTTGTGTGTGATCTTTTACAGTACGTTAATATGACATTAATGGTTGTTTAAACTGTTATATATGCGTATGCATTTTTGAAGTTCTGGTATCAATGCCTTAAAACAGAAACTTCTATAGAGTGATCAGTCCATGTCTTATTCGTCCATGATTGTGCCTAAAATTTAAGGAGATAATAAAAGTTTTTGCATAAAACAAATTTTTGTAAATAGAAATATCATTAATTTTATTATAACTAATTCGATATTTTAAAAATATTCGATTTAAAAACTTCACATATCTTATTCAATAAAAAAAAAATTTCTTATCGTTATACTTTAAAATGTAAAATTAGGAAAAGAAACATTGTAAAAGAGAATTTTAATGGTTATCTCAGAAGCAAGTTATTTAGCACACTTGTAAATAAATCATGACATTTATTTACAAAATGTGTGTATGTCAATTTTTTCAGTGTTGTTACCAAAACTTAATTATTGTTCAACAAAATATTTTTTTAATTTTCAAATTTTACGCTGTGAGTTTACATAAATTTTTCATTTAAAAGCCCTTAGTTAAGTTTTAAGCGAAAAAATACCCTGTGTGAAAAGAGTTTAGGAGCCACTGATTTAGAATGAAGTGAAATTTTTTAAAAAATTACTTGAATCAAAAGACTATTTAGAAGAAATGAGTTGCTGTTTGATTTCGCCATTTTCCAAACAAAGCATTCCCGTTCCAATTCCTGTACTTGATACGAGCCAGGTTTGACAAACAATTGCAATACTGTGGTTGCATTTCCATTTATACTCTTCGGTACGTTTTGTAACGATGGCCAAACCTTAATTATAGTATCATCTTCATGTCGACCAAACAAATTTAAATACTTTTGTTCATCTTAAAAGTAATTAATTGAGTAATATATCATGAAGTCATTTCATTAAGTCATTTGAGCTTATAAATTGGTTAATTACTAGTAAAAATCAAGTACAAAACCATTAAAATTAAGTAAAATTTATTTTAAACCACATTATTGCCTTCCCAAAGAAAACAAATCTAAATTTTCCTCAAACTGTGTGTTAAAAATATCTAAATAGTACTCGAAAAAATGCAATTTCAATAACATGTTGACACCAATTTTCTCTAATGAACTTAACAAAATATCACCATTTTTAAAAATTTTCAGCCCTATGGTTCCATTTTTTTATTATATATTTCTCATTAATAAAAACTTAATAACTTTCAAAGGGTTCTTTCTTCAAATTATTACCTAAAAAATTTTCGAATACATTTTAAGATGTGTTCAATGCCATTAATTAATTACTAAAATCGCTCCAAATGAAGCTTTTCTTAACCAGTTTTTTTATTTGTGGACTATTTAACACAAGGCTTTACAGTTTTGCTTCAGAAAGTTTGGGGAATCCTTATTTTAAAGATTCAAAAAACAGCTTCACTTTTGCTTAGAATTTTGATAAGGCTTTTAGTCAGTTCGAGTTTTAAGTGCAAATGCGGTAGTAAAATATCTACACTCAGCTAAAGAAGAATGAATTATGTTTTTTTCTCTCAATTTTTAAATTTTTTCGCATCGGTCAATGGAATATTTTATAATAATTTTCTCTACCTCTGCTGTTTTATTCACACAAAAAACAGGAATTTTTCGTAAAGCCTTGTTGCAAACCTACAATGCATGCAGTAACCTTTAAATTGACACATATCGTCCATTCATGTTATTTATATTTCATAAGCTTAAAAATATGTACGAAGTTTTCGTAATTATCTTTTAGCGATTTAGAGTAAGCATTTTGAATAGATGATAGCTTATTTCCAAAACAGGATACCTTTAAAGCTATTCTTACAACAGTCGTGGAAAAAGAGCTATTCTTTTCGGTATAATATTTTCAATGCCTTTGTT
>AGDA01058198.1:0-11276 GCA_000281935.1 Mengenilla moldrzyki | reverse complement strand
TTATGTGCAATCTTTGTAAAAAATTTTAGATTTTCTGGATGGCTGTTGACCAACAGTTAGTTGCTGGAATATTGTTATAGGCTATTTTTAATGCATCTAACAGTACTTTTGTGGTAAATATGGTCGATTTTTCGACACTTTCTTATATATTTTTATGTTAGAAACGGTTGTGAGGGTTTTTTAGTTTAATTTAACAGAAGTGAGTTATTTGTAAGCAATATAGGGGTTAATGAAAAATACTTTTTGAACAGTGTTTCTATACGCTTTGTACGATAAGCATTTTAAATCTGGAAAGTGGAGTTTTGAAATCGGTGAAATCGAGATAATCATTATTTCTGTTGGTGGAATTGACTTCGAGTAAAGTACATTAACACCTGTTCATTGAGTATTTTCATTATATCTGAGTGGAATTCTTTTAACATCTACTGGTTAGGAGTTAACTCCACTCTTATGATTGGATTTTGAAATTTCTGCTGTATGACTTGTGACTGAAACTTAATTATGTACGCTGCTGTATAATTTTCAAATGATAGTGCCAAACTGAATAATTCTTTTTGTGTTATGTCCGATATTGCTAAAACAACATTTAAAACTTTTTAAAGTTAATTGAAAAAGACAATGAAGATCTTTAATATAAAACATTAAAATAAAACATGATTAATTTACTTAATTTTGAATTTATTTTTTTCACATATATATGGTTAAGCTGTAAACCTAAAACTTTATTTAATATTATTCATTCCATATACACCCGTGCGAAGCCGGGCGAGACAACTAGTGTTCTCATAAAATATTTTCTTGACTTTTCTCAAGAACATTTTTTCATTAGGAAAATGTTTTCAATCACAATGTTTTTCGTTTAGAAAGCGAGATATTTTTATTTACTAGTAGGGTTTTTATTTTAAGTAAATAAAAAACTTGTGGCTCTGTCCTAATAGAACTGCTAAAGCAATTAATTGTTTAAAAAAACATTTCAGTAATCTTCCAAGTGGAGTTAACAGTATTTATCTGGAGATTTTTGATGAATGCACTTTCTCTATTGATGACAAAATTGCTTGGGCACATATTGTTCTTCCGCAACAAATATTTGAAGGCAAAACGGTTGATGACTGGTATCCATTATCGGGTCGACAAGGTGAAGGACTTGAAGGCATGATCAATTTAGTGTTATCACTATCTGTATTAAAATTAATATCTTTAAAAGCAAATATAAATTTAATTTTTTAGGTTGGTATGTATACATATCCATCTACACCAATTGCACCATTAATGATGATTCCGAAAACAGATGGTAGTATTCAGCCAGCTTTTGTATATCAGCAACCATTGCCTATGACGACTTCAGTACCAGTTTTAAGCGATGACGACTTTAAACAGGTAATGGTTTCTTGATTACTCTAAACCACAGAAAACACATATACGTCGACACCATGATGGGTGGTTCTGAGCAGTTCCGGGCAAAAGAGGGCGCTTTAAGCGATCACTAATGACGCCAAAGTTTCGAATAAGGGTACAGTGTTTTAGTTCTTAAAGACATACAGTGGAAATTCCTAGGTAAAGCTCTTTTACCTCTTTTACGCTACTTTTTCGCGATCAGTACCAACTTAAATATTCAGGGCTTTTCATTTTCAAAATGGAGTCAGCGTATCTGTGTCTTCTGTGTCTAAAGCATGGACGTATAAAACCTGGACTGCTCACTGCATAGTGAAAAATTTTGCAAACATATTTCGTTGGGAAAAAACAGCGCATGTGTTCAATAATTTTTTATGTTATGATTGGCGTAGCGACCTTATTATCATGCGCTCTTCTTTTCCTAACCAAAAATGTGTGCAGAATTTTTCACTATGCACTATGTATTGATTCGCTAGTAAAGGAAGATAGTGAAACAATAAATAATTTATTTGTATGTTTATTTTACAATTTTACCGAATACACAGAATTATGAAAGACTAGTAAGCATTTTTTGACAATGTTACAGAAGGTTTTATCAAAAAATGCTGTCAGTTTTGTTTGAGTTTATATCGACAGATAAAAATCGAGGGAGTTTAGAAAAATTTCTCACTGAAGGGATCAGGGTAATCTGCGTGAATAAAAATGAAACTAATTTGGTTTATTTCCTTTCATTCCAAAACATTAAAATTTAATTACGATGTTCGTAATCTTCAAAACTTATAAAATAAAATTTAGAAGTAGAAATTTTGAAAACAGTTTTAATAAATTATTAAAACATTAAATGATAAATCAATGTTTAATTTTTTCCTATTTATTTATAAAATGGCTGCAGAAGCAATTATGTTTTTACATAATACCAATGTTTTTAGATTATATAATAATTAGTACTCATATATCTTGCTTAAACTGAAATTATTAAAACTAAAATCGGTAAAATTAACACATTTTTTTCGACACCTTTTTTATTCTTATCCCTTTTTTCCGAATTTTTTTTTAAAGCTAAGTAACCCTGTGCTTACCTTTTTATTTTAATTTTGTTTGATAAGGATTAATGATTATATAAATTTAGACTATTTTAAAAATGTTACCCTATAGATTTTTTTATACAATGTTTCTATGCCGATAATTATGATAGAAAATAATACGAAAACAAAATCAACAATGGATGAAAATGAAACTTGAATGATGATCGGATTCCAATTCATTAAAAACGTTTTTTAATGATTTCAAAACAATCAAAATTTCATCCCGTTTTTGATCATTTTCCGAATGTC
Source organism: Mengenilla moldrzyki (assembly GCA_000281935.1). Taxonomy (NCBI): domain Eukaryota; kingdom Metazoa; phylum Arthropoda; class Insecta; order Strepsiptera; family Mengenillidae; genus Mengenilla; species Mengenilla moldrzyki. The sequence continues at coordinate 8,550 of AGDA01058198.1, read as the reverse complement.
GTAAAAGCCAAGTAACTCTACAAATATTTTCGTCAACCAAAAAAAAGTATATTTATGTTGTTAATAAATTGTTTAAGCAATCTTAGAATTTAATACATTTTGAATGTTAAACAGTAATTACAAACAATTTCCGGTGTTTTACTGATTTTCTTTCTAATGAAATAAAACTATTTTTTTCTTTCAGATCGAAGAAATGTTTCCAAACATTGATCGTGAAACAATTAAGTCAATCGCACTGAATAATCAAAACAATAAAGAAGCTACAATAAATACTTTATTGCAAATGAGTGAATAATTTAATTAAAATCAAAACTACTTATTATTGTATGTAACAGATTTTATTAATTGGCATATTAAGGCCACAATTAAAAATTTTTAATAAATATATTAAAGAAATTAATGGTAATTTTATATGAAGGCCTCAGAAGTAATAAATTTATAATAAATTAAAACAATTTTCATATACTATTAAATAAATAAAATCTTTGTTTGTATCGTAATTAAACAATTTTTGGTTTAAGAAATACTTTTTGAGATATTGTTTTAAAGTCTTTAGGTTTCATCAAACGAAGTTATTTGAATACTGTAACAACTGACTAGTACTTGTTATCCAATTTTTGGATGACAATTATTATGCTATCTGCATCATTAATACATTGGGAACATATATACATCCATTAACTGTAATCTGTTATTTTCTTCTGTGAAAATTTAATTCGATTTTTTTAAACTCCTCGCAATTTTACAATTCAATCAGAATTATGAAGCTCAGACTAGACACTTAAGAGATTCTTCCCAAAATATAGTTTTCAAAAGTAATATCGAAAAATAGTATCAATGAAAGATTCTGAGAGGTCTGCTTTTAATTTTCTTCAACGAGCTCTTGTTTAATTTGACAAATATGAAGGCTAAAAACAATGCGTTTTAATTGTATGATAATTCATATGGTAACGTGTATAAGGAAAGCATATTATTACTTATAAGTTTTAGTAAAATAAATTTCTAATAGAAGTCTATAAAAAAAACTAAATAAAAATTGCCGTCCTGCATTATTTTAGCATAGAAGCCAAACAATAGTATTTTCTTAAAATTTTTGCATCGTATTTTTTTAATGATTATTGTTTACTTTTTCAATTAAATTTATATAATGTTTATGTTTTTAAAGTATAATTGTAAATGAAAAAAATAACTTAATGCATTATAACGTTATTATTGAAAAAATTAATTTTAATTTAGTTTGATACCTTCTATCATCGAAAGTATTTTAACTAAAAACCATAGATTTTTATTAGAAACAAGCTTATATATGCGATTTTAAGACAAAATAATGATAACTAAAAAATTCAGGGTAAAAAAGTTTTGAAAACGTATGTTATTAACAATTTTACTAAATTAAGTTCTAAACGAAAAAGTTTACTTAGTTTTTTTACAGATCTCTTTATTAAAGATTACTTTATTAAAATAATTTTTCGAAAAAATGAACACATTCGAATTTTAGAGAGTAATGTGTTTCATCAGTGTTCACTTTTAACCCCTTTAACACATTGTCCTATGAATTATCACACAAGAAAAATATGTTGTTTCTAGTCTTAAGACATGTCTGATAAAACAAGCATACTTTAAAGAAAATTAGAGACAGAGTTCTCGGCACCTTTCTTTGTAAACTAAAGGAAACGAAGCTTTTTCCTGAGGAAAATTCTTTGGGCATAATGAAAAATCGAGAAACCAGCTTATAGTTTATTCACAAGCGAGTTTGCTATCAAAACTGCTGAGCGTGATAGCAAACGCCTGTAAGGCACATAGTGGGTACCGAAAATCGAGCGTAAAAGTGTCATCAGCAATGCGACCAAACTGCATAACAATATAGTCGGGATCACTATCGTGCACCAATTGAAAATTCTTCACCGAGGCTTGTGTAACGCGCCCATGAAAATTTAACACATACGACTGCGTCTCATCGTTCCACATGGGTGTCTTATTGTGCAGAACACAAATATGCGCCATATTGCCCATTTTGTAGCATTCAAGAAGCGTTTCAGAGTCGTCTGATGGGGCGATTACAACACGTTCGTTTTCAGCGCTCATGCCGGGTACTAAAACTGTCATCTTACGCGGCCCTTTAAAACCTAACACATTGGTTTCATAAACAACAGCGGCCAATTCTTGACGTACACTTATGTCTGCCGACGGCTTTCCACCATAGTGGTACGAAACACCATTATCGTATACAGTAAATTGAGTACCGAGCAAATTGGACCGTACTTTACCAACGAATGCGTCACCGGATCGAGACATATCTGTGGCGTCTGTGGATATAAGATAGTTGCTGGTTTTGCTCTTTTTTCGCTTACGGCCCGCTAACAAGAACTCCTTTTTGCCACTTTTCCGTTCCAAATGCATATAGTAGGTGGGATAGAGACCGCGATCAACACCCTTGCGATCGCGCGTTATGCGACACCGATAAACGCATTTCTGTTTTGCCGGCTCTAGAATGAATTTTTCTACCGGCCCTTCAATATCACCTTCATTTTCATTCTTGAAAAAAATATATTAGTAATTCAAAATTATGTAATAAATAGGAATTCAACATTTCTGGATTCCGGGATTCTGTTTTTCTAAATTCATTTCTATGTCATCTGAATTTTTAATTTACACAATATACACAGACAGGCAAACCAGAGCTTGCACTATATTTCTCGTTACATTTTACACTTTTTAATTAATCCATTTTATTACATTTAGGGTTTTTTTAAAATTATTCTTAAATTCGATAACTCATAGTATGCCCATCGGCTGGGTCCCTTAGGGACCTCAAAAGCTAATTTTTAATGATTCTTCCTGATCTATAACAAGTTAATTATTCTTCCGTTTTGTATGTGTTTTTTATACATTCAAATCAACATTATAGGTGCATATAAGAACTTGAATCTGGATCGAACTGGTGTAAAAACTACACTTTTTTCAGAAGTTTTTTGTGTAATTCTATTCGTGTTCAGTTATTTTTTGGGTTCAATACAAAATATCATTACGTTCATCTTTTTCCGATCCTTCTTTTAGAAGGATTTCTCTGGTGTAGAAAATAGATAATAATAGTTTTTTTCTCTTTTGTATGTACAGAACAAGTTTCAAATTTCGACTAATGTAGAAAAAGTTTTACACTCTACCAACCCTGAGAAAAACATTTAATAAAATGAAATAAATAAAAATATTACCAGTAAATAAAAAAAATTATTTAGAATTCAAAAAAAAATATTACATTTAAATTAACTTTAGTATTTAATTTATTAAAAATATTTTTTAATTTTTTAACGCAAAATTATTAAATAATAAAAATTTTTTATTCAAATTTAAAAAAAAACTTAATAAAATTTAAAAAATAATAATATTATAAAAATGTTAATAAATTTTGTTTTTTATTTCATATTTTATTAAAATTTTTATTAGATTTTAATATTACTACTCACAAATAAATGATTTTCTCAGTGAATCGTGCACTACACTGATCCCATACTGTATCGAATGTATGAATGCCCCCTATATGTTGACGTAAAAAAATTAAAAAACAAAAAGTACTTGAGCCTACGAAAATTCCCATATTGTGAACTATGTAACACGTTTTCAGTTATTTTTATTTTTTTAGGCTTCCTTCTCAAACTTGTATAATTTAAAAAACTTTATAGTAAAACTTTATTGTTTAATAATATACGGGCACTAATTTATCGACATACATAAGTATTTTTATGAAAAGTATATTTTGAAATTGACTAAGAGATATGATGTGTTTGAACAAACTTTACAACTATGTCGACAACTATAATAAAGTATGTACTTTCTGAAAATACATTTACTTTTTTCAAATAACCGTTTGTTGTGTACTTATATTCAAACGATTCTCACTTAACCCTTTTAGCACCGAGCGAATAGAGTGACCTATGCGAAAAATACCGGGCCGAATCGCCGAATTTGTAGAGGTTTGTAAAAACCAAAGTAGGCGTCATATTTACAAAATTCAAACAGCAGCAAATGGATGGAGAATAAATCTTTACCAATGGTGTTTCGATATTTATTAAAAACCATAACAATAACATAAATATAAGACATCATAAAAATCGTACAAAATAATTTCTCTTTTTCAAAACGCATTTACATATAAAAAAAATCGTTGATGATTGGTCATCGCTTTATATATATTTGGTAGTATAGTCTATAGATATTGCATTTAGCAATCATATGCAATGTAACAGCTGGTGTCGAATATCAGAAAGAAAGAATAACGCTATGATGCACAGCAAACGTCAGGAAAATCCAATACCCAAAACGTTGACCAAATAAACATTTTTTCACTTGTGTTGCATCATATATGAACCATTTTACATTGAGAAAATCATTTATTTATGAGTAATAATATATTATTAAAATCTAATAAAAAGCAAAATTTATTAGCATTTTTATAATATTATTTTTTTTTTAAATTTTATTAATTTTTTTCTTAGTTTTAATAATATTGTTTTATTATTTAATAATTTTACTTTAAAAAATTAAAAAAAATTTTAATAAATTAAATATTACATTTAATTTAAGTGTAATATTTTTTTTAATTCAAAATAATTTTTTTATTAGCTAATAATATTTTTCTTTTATTTATTTCATTTCATTAAACGTTTTTCTCAGGGTACATTGAGAAAATCATTTATAAGTAATAATATAATATTAAAATCTAATAAAAATGTTAATAAAATAAAAAATAAAAAGCAAAATTTGTTAGCATTTTTATAATATTATTATTTTTTTAATTTTATTAATTTTTTTTTAAATTTTAATAATTAATTTTTATTCTTTAATAATTTTGCGTTGAAAAATTAAAAAAATATTTTTTTAATAAGTTAAATACTAAAGATATTTTAAGTGTAATATTTTTTTTTCTAATTCTAAATAATTTTTTTATTAGCTGATAATATTTATTACTAATTATTTCATTTTATTAAACGTTTTTCTCAGTGTAACATTTTATAATGTTATACTTAAATACAGATCTCTTATGATGAGTATAATAAGGCTCTAACGGAGCCGCAACGATAAATCGACGTTGGTATTGTTGGCGAATGCAACGAACAACGATATATCGTCGTTCGGTACTAAAAGGGTTAAATAAATGGACATTTTTTTTAATTAGAAAACTTTGGTGTCACTATTAAATTCACCATTGAAATACAATTTTTACACATGAAAGTAATATAGAGATATTATATGCAAAGAAGTTTATTTTTTTAAAAATAACGATCCGAAATCCATAATGTTGAAAAATTAGTTCCCCATCAAACAACAAAATTTGTGACCAACATATTTCAAGCGTTAATATACCGAATTTCCCTGCATTAATAAACATCATAAAATTATCAAGTTCTTTCGCTCATTGAAGTGACCAACATATATAATTTCTACTATAATTTAAATTTAATGCAGACTATGAAATTGTAAACTTTTGGTAATAGCCTGCATATCAACTGAACATGGCGTATAAGATAAACTGCTTATTTCACAGTACATAACGAAGGAACTACAAAAGTCAGTAAACATCGAAAAAATTTAGAATTTCAAATTTGAAGTTTCTTCGATTTATCACCCTTTGGATTTTTTAGAGAATTTAAAATTATCAACATAGAAGATTTTGATTCGTTTGATAATGATACTTGATTATTTTTTAATTTATTTTGTCTCGTATTATATACACTATTCGAAATAAATGACATGTAGATATAATGGATATTTTGATTTCATATACATTAGACGCTCAAAAACAAAGATACACAGTGTAGTGTCCCGCTCCTTCGGATCGATTGATATTCTGGAGCTTGAATTTCGATCTGGAACTCTTAATACGACTTCGTTGTAATTACAAAAATTTACCGTTTAATTAACCTTTCTTTATTTTATTTATTCTTAAAAAGTCGAAAAACATAGTGTGTCAAAAGTTAAAAATCAAGTCCTTTTATACAAAAAAAATTTTTACCTAAACACATTTTCTTTCTTCTTTAGCGCTCGGGATCAATAGACTTTTATGCTAATTTTTATGATCACTAGAGAGTCTATTGATCCCTTACATATTGCGCTTCCTTACGGCAATATATACAACGGGTCCATACGTATTCAACAAGAAAATTTTACGATTTTCTTATTTTCTTGTTCTTTATAAAAAATATATGCATAATTTTTATTTTCTTTGACGTTATACATTACAACAGGTACACACTATTTTTATAAAATTGAATGTGAGTATTTTGAAATCATCTCATGAGCACATTAGTGCCAAGATTTCCAGACCGCCGAATCCTGCTTTATATTATTAACCGATAAAATAAAGAAAATTGTTTTTAAAAATAAAATTCTTATTTACAAGCATAGAATTATACAAAACAAAAATATTATTGGAATAAATGTATTACTTAATGGTAATAATGCTCATTTAACACGCTCAATCCGGTGTGAACCAAAAATAGTTCACTGTAATTACTTTCATCTGATTGAATGAACTACCGATGGCTCACACGTAGTTTTGCTCTGTATGCAACCGTAGACCTTCGGTAGTTCCAAAATTTTTAATTTTATTTTAAAACGCATAATTTAAACTGAAAATATTTATGGTTTTTGAAACACTTTGCCAGGTTGAACGTATTAATGTTGGCTTCAAAAATCTTTCACAGCAAATTTACTGATTAAAATATTAAGAAATTTTGAAAACCCCGTGAAATCATTAAGAGCCTTACTCTCAACACAATGTGAATATATCAGCGTTAGTGTACCTTGGTATACTGAGAGTTAAAAATTAAAATTGTTTTTATCGCAGCAAAACTTGCCGGTTCGCGAAACCTGCAACTTGACTTCCACTGGGATCGGACCCTGTAAATAACCATGTAAAACTTACCAAAAGTTGTCCAAACGATGACATCGATTGTACAAATGGTACTATTGTTGCATCTATTGAATCATCGAAAGTTTCCTTATCGCACCTCTCTACTAGACTGTCCGCATTTGCGCCTATAAAATGAAAAAAATCATTCCAATAATTTACTAAGAGGTCAAGCGACTTTTTCGAACGGGCGACAACGTGATTCCGTTCTCAGGACCATCATCATCTTCACAATATTGCAATGGACCATCGTAACCTAATTTGGAGCATAGATACAAACAGTAAAGAAATTGCACAATTTATAAAAGAACACAAAATCCACCGTAGATTTCACGATTTTTTCCATTAAAGTCGTACGCTATCTTTGGTGTTGTTCGTAAGTCGGCCGCTTGGATTATGCCGCTATTTAGTCTTTTTTGTTTCAATTTCATTTCCAACAATTTTCGCTGAGAAAATGCAAAAGTCACTGAAGTTCATTCTGATTTTGTACAATAAATACTTGTTGTTCAAGTTTCTCATTTATGACACTATTATCCATCGCTAAACTGGTTTTTTGCAGACGATGCCATAAACGCGTAACGAATGGTTATGAATGATGAATTTCTGAACGCAAGCGAGAGTAACAATAACACAGAGTAAATATCGTCGAGCTCTGTGACAAATATACTCACAGATTCAGAGATTTTTATGCTCTGTGCTGTAAACAGATCGTTGTGGATGAATTTGTGAAAATCGTGTAATTATAAACGAATACGAAAGTAAAAAAATACAAAGCTTTAAATTTAAAGTTTTTATTAAGACAAGAAAAACTAAAAACTCATTGTATTGTAATCAGGAAAATCGCATACGAATTTGAAAAACAAATTAACTCTGTGAGCCTAATTTTATATTTAAAAACGTTTTTTATAAGTTGTGATCAATGGGTCTGTTTCAAAAGTGAGCAAATCACTGATCGCTCATTTGTTTTCTTCATTTTTTTCAAACCCCTTAATACTAGTATAAAATTTATAAAGTTTTTCTTTATTAATAAACGTTTTTTCACTTCAGTATATGAATAAAAATATTTTTTATACATTCCTACAAAATTTGGAAATTGAAAGATCAGTGATCTGCTCACTTCTGAAACAAGCCCAAAGTCAGCGCAGAGACTTGGTCTGTGCGCCTTAGATGTCTCAAATAAGGCTTACCAATTTAAGAAGAATATAAGTCATGTTCAAAAAGTCTATCCCGAACAGGACAATTTTACATCATAGCTACTTAGAATTACTCAACTCCTATGTTTTTGTACAAGACCGATTACGTTTGCAAAAATACTTTTCAACTCTGTCCCGAACAGGCCAGACTTTTTGGACACCACTTATGTTAACATAACCATTTTCTTTTTTGCACAAAAAATAGGTAAATTATATAAACATATTATAGTGAGCAAAAAACACAAAGGCGTTTTTTTCGCAGACTAAAAAATTTTAAAATATCTCAGAAAAATAAAAATTTTAATTTTTTTATACAATTTTCAAACACATTTTTGAATTTTCTTTCTTTTTTTAAAAATGGTGGACTATTCTTCATTTTTTACTTGTTCTTTAAATGATTATCGTCTAGATCGGGTGTCCAACCCGATTTACTCGGGTCATATATAAAAC
>AGDA01058145.1:0-11349 GCA_000281935.1 Mengenilla moldrzyki | reverse complement strand
AAATTCATTAAATTTATTATAAATTTTACAAAATATTTTTTTTTTGAAAGAAACAAATTAACTCAATAATTAACTTCGACTCCGACTCCTATTCGAAAAACTTACTTCTGTAACATCTCTAGTATAAATAAACTTATTTTTTGTCATATAAGTCGACAAATGTTAATTTCAAATATATTTTTACTAAAATTTATGATATTTTTTATAAAAGCAAAAGTTTTTATACTACTGCCAAATCTAAGTAGAAATTTTTATCCGTGTACATTCAATTTAGTACCAAAAACGTATAAATAATTAAGTGATTAAATGTTTTGCCCAATGACTTGAAAAATTTATGGTCACAATTTTTTTCCAAATTATCTTTCTTTTGCATTAAATTTCAAATAATGTTTTGAAGTTTCAGAAATTCTACATGAATAAAAAGTCTACTTATTTCTAAGTAAACACCTACTTGACGTTGGGATAACCAGAGTTATATTATTAAAAAGTCGTATGAATATACTTGTTTTTTGCTACATAATTATTCAAATAGTTATTTTAAGTAAATTTTTACTAAATCTTGTGATACTTGTTATAAGAATAAAATTTTTTATACTAGTCGCAAATCTAAGTAGAAATTTTTATTCATATACAAAGCACGTGTGTAAAAGTTTATTTTATTAATTTTAATAACTAAAATTAAATTTAAAACACTGCTTGAACTTGCTGAATAATTAACATTATAATACATATTTTTTAACAATAGTGAAAAAAAACTTTTCAAGTTTAATAATGTAATGAGAAACATAATAAAAAAACCTGTGATGTTTCCAAAGCGTTTTAATTTTTTAATATTTTTTAACTGTAATTTTGTATTTTGTTACAAAAACTATACATGCTTTAACTAAATGAAAAATAATGGAATAATTAGACAAGACTATAACTGAATTTTAAAAAAAGGCGCATAAGTATCTGACGATTGACATAACGTATATCCTCTTCAAATTATACTTCTAGATGCGTTGCTACTAGAATCATATTTTAACCGCTAATAAAAAGTAAATTAAAATTTAAACGAAGTTGTTTACAATAATTTTTACAGTGTGTGTTGTACTAATATTTTAAAAATAAATCGATTAGAATGTAAATCGTAAATTTAGCAATTTGAATTTTCACTTAAGTATTTTTTTTAAGTTTGTAAGTTTGCATTAATTCTAAAAGGACTTTATTAAATTAAAAATTCACTTTTAGAAAAGTAAGAAAGTAGTTTTTTATTTTTCTTATTTGCTATCATTTCTCTATAATGAACAATCTAAAGTTTTAAACGTATATGTTATTTTTATATTTACCACTACTCAAAATTTAATATAAGTCTAATGAGAAATATTTATAAGTAATAATACCCTAAAGTATCAAAACTAAGTAAAAAATGAAAGAGTTATATGTTTTGTTTCTTTTTTCAATTAAAAATCTTTTGATTTCTAAGTATATCTCACTAAATTGCCACTGTTGGATCAAATCAAAGTTTAAGTCAAAAGTTAAAACCTAGTTGAAAGGTTACAATTAAAAAAAGGAATAAGTGGTTATTTAAATGTAATTGTATACTTATATATAAAAGTCACAAAACAAAATGTTTTATACGTAAACAATAAGGATTCAGTATTGGAATAAAACAACGATTCCTTTTTAAATTACATATTATTTCCATTTTATCACCATATTTTATATAACTATTTTGAGTTTAAAAAATACCTAAAATTCGTTTTAAATTATGTACTGATTAAAAATAAGAATATATATATATGCTTTCTCATATAGAGGTAACAGAGTTTTGAAACTACTTTAAATATGTTTTAAAAGAAAAAAATATAGCTTAAGCTTGGAAAAAAAGCAGTTATTTTATGGTTTCATACTTGCTAATTTTTTACGTGGATAACTTAGATAATTTAGAAAAGACCCAAATTAAAGTAAAATAGAAGATTAAAAATAGTTATTTCCCATAAATATATCTTGAAATCATTATTAAGTAAAATTTAGATACCTTTTAGGTAAAAATGTTTGACAGATTAAATCTATTTAAAAAATATAATAGAATCGAACCAGGAAAAAAGTTTCTTAATATTATTATGAGCATCATTTATATTTATTTGACATCCATAAGCTTTTAAATGTCAACGAATTTGTGTATAAATACTATAAACAAATTAATATTAATATTAGAGAATAGTAAACAATCCTGCAAACCATAAAGCTCACAGTGTTTTCATTGAGGTTCGCATCTGTTTTTGATATCATTGTGAGCTTCATGTGAGCGCTATACAGGTGCCTTAAAACCCTCACAATTAAAATTCGCAGTGATATCACAAATGTGATTCACTGTAAAATCACAAATGAATTACACAGTGAAAATGTGGAAAAAATTTGCTGAGAAATTAAAATTCAAGTTCACAGTGATGTATCAGAGGAAAATCACTGCGAAGTAAAACGAAACACAGTAAATACAATTTTTACAAAGTTTGCTTTCCTGATTCCTATAATATGTTTTAAATCATATTTTTCAAATTACGTTTTACGTTTCCAAACTTCCACTTAATAATAATGTTATTATATGAATGTTCAGATTGTGCTCAAATATTTCTTGAAATCGAGATTTTCAATTTTTATTCTCTTAATAAATTTAGATAAGTACTCATCGCCATTAGAATAAAAAAAAATTAGTATTTAATACATGTAGCCTTAAGATATACTTATTTAATAACAGTGGTAACATAAAACTTATATCCTATTAATAGAATAAAAAACAGTCAAAATTTTTTAATTTTTTTTAAACAGTTTTCTAAAATGAAAAACGTTTTTTTTTAATAAATATTCGACTAGAAAATAAAAAAAATTTACCACTTGATGTATGATGGAACAACATTGAAATTAATTCTTGCAAAAAACTTGTGATATTACTGCATTTATTGTGTGAATATCGAAATGAATTTCATATTTGTTATATTTCGTGATGTTGCTTCTAATAAACTGTTCAAACTCACAGTGAATATTGAACTTCAACTTTTATACGGGTTTAGTAGTATTAAAAATCTTGTGGTAATATCACAGTGAATTTTGTGCTATCACGAACTGTTTTTGGTTTGCAGGGCAACATACACAAAGTAAATTATTAATATTTATAAAAACGTTTGCAAATTTTAAACTATTTTATAAATACAATAAATAAATTTGTATAAGTTTTTAATGTTTGTGATTTTAAAAACTGTTTTAAATAAGAACTACTTTTAAATTCATGCAGTTTTCAAAAAATTGATGTTAAAAAAAATTATAAGTACAATAAATGTTTAACATTTTTGATCAAATATATTTATAATTTATTAAAAATATCTTATAGGTATAATAAACTTATTAATTCTATAAATACATGACGAATGAGACTTAATACAAAGTACGTACACTGAGAAAAATTTATACAAATAGATTATTTTTATAAATTAGCAAATTTTCTCTTTCTCTATCCCTTAATTTACATATTTCATTTTAATTTAAATTAAAAACTAATATTGTCTTAATTTTGAGAACAAATTTTTACAGTATACTTTATTTTTTCGATGAAATCCTAGGAGGATTTATCTTCTAAAATTATGACATTAATATACAGACTTTTTTATATTTAGAACTACCTATCAAACATTTGTGTCCAAAAAGTATCTAAACTGTATTTTTATAATAACTTCACATTAATATGAAAGACTATTTTTATGTTCTATTTTACTAAAATTTAACTCTTTTCTAGTTTTTTATCCGTTTTGAAAGGTAGCAAATATTAGTCACAAACTAAACTAAAACTAATCTTTTACTTTTAAAATTTGACTGAAGTATACGAAAAGATTTTTTAAAATACGTTTTAATTTTTTTAAACGTTTTACGTTTAAAACCACAACTTTTTAACGGTTAATATAAAAAATTTGTTTTTTAATAAAAAAATCAAAAAAATTGGGAAATATCTACTTAAAATTCGTTATAGTTATATTTCATCTCGTACTAAGAACTATAAAGTTTTTTTAAATATAGTTGTTAATTACGAATTTAATGCAGCTATGTGAAATAGTTTTAAACAGTGATTTCGCGATTAATTACAACTATTCAGATTTTGTGGATAAAAAAGGATCTACAATGATCTACACGTATAAAATAATTAATTAAAATAATGTGAAACTCTGTTATTATATAAAATTAGCAAAGAAAAATTAAAATTAAAAAAAAACTCAATTTCATAAAAAAATCTCCAGTTTTTTTTCCTAAGTTTTGTTAAATTCACAAGATTTTAGAAATTTTGCTATACAATTATTGACGAATTTTTATTACAATAAGAGTCACTTAAGAAGTCTTTAAGTAAGAGCCATGTCTTCTAAAAATTTTGTGTTTAAAATAGAACTGAAATGTATCTTAAACTGCTTAGAAGATACCTTTTTTTCCATATTATAGGCTTAGAAACTTTGACATTGATTTAGATATGACTTAATCATAAAGAAAAGAATGTGCTTTTTAAATACGTTCAAAGTTCAAAATTTAAAAAGGATAAAATTTAAATATTTTTTAACTAACATGAAGCTACTCTTCAAAGTTAATGTTTAGCTGTTTTTTACATAGTTTTAATTCATGACTAAACGTCACTATTAAAATAAAATTTAGGTTTTTTTTTTTAAATATGTTTTATACTGGGTATAAATAATTGATTGGGGAAAATGGTTTTAGCAAACTAATTTTTATTTTTACCGAAATTATTAACGTTTTAAATGCTAACTCAAAGTAGTTTAAATTTCAAATATAAATTCACTAATGATTGCTACTTTTTCCAAAAATATAACTCATGCTCATAAACGGTTGTCATACACCTTTATACTTAGAAAAAAAATTGAACTCTTCATAAAAATCTGGTTGAAAACTAATTTGTAGTTTAAAAAAATGCTCATTTAAGAAATTAAAGAACTCTAGATCAGGGGTGCTTAACTTGAATCAGTTAGTGGGCCAAGCAAAGGTTACTTTTGCACCCTTTTTTATATTTTGAAATTTTTTTATTATCAATTGCTAAATTATCAATTTGGTTGAATTTTTCAAATGTTTAGAGTCATATAGACAGTTAAAAACTTAATGTGAACTGTCTAAAGTTTTCAAACGATCTGTATGTATCTTGTAGGCCACAGGCTTATCGTGCTTGCTCTAAACAACTTAAGACCAAGCACAAATCTATTTAAAATAAAAAATACTACATAGAAGAATTTTTATCCACGTAGTATGAAAACCGATGCAAAAATACTTCAAAATTCGATATAAGCTCAATTTATGACTATTTTTGATGAAGATTAGCTATCTTATAACACTAGCCAACAAATTCAAACTTTTTTCTTTTACCCCAAACACCCGATATATTTTTTAAAAGCCCACACTAATGATATTATAAAAATGACAAAATTTTTGAATTTTTAAAAGCCAATTTTTTGGAGGGGGTAAAAATGTGATTTTTTACTTTAAAATTTTTTTCGAGCTGATTGGAACTACATAGATGCATGAAATATGGTGTAAAACATTCAAAAAACATCCTTCTATTACTGTTCAAAATTTTATTAAAATATCTATTATAGGGCCTAAGATATTGGTTTTAAAAGCCAAAAAAACGGCAAAAAAATCGTGTTTTTTCATGTTTTCAATTTAAATTTTGCACTTTTTCTCCAAAAATAAATTCGTTCCTGAAAAAATAATCACCTCAGTATAAAATTTTTGAGTTTTTCTTTAAGTTGACACCAAAAAAAGTAAATTTCTAAAAGTAGTTTTTTAGTTACAATTTCTTGAAAATTACAATGTAAAATTGAGATACATGCGGAAACCAATGTCATGCCACTTAAAAATCGTATGAAATTTTAATTTCAATTGAGTTACAAATTTTGTTGCCCAATGTATATTGAAATGTATAAATGCAACATGAAGTGATTTTGATAAGGAAAGATGATTTTTCAATTTCTCCCTTTAATAAAATTTTTAAGTGGCATAACATTGGATGCCGCATGTACCTCAATTTTACATTGTAATTTTCAAAAAATTGTAACAAAAAAACTACTTTTAGGAAATTATTTTTTTTGGTGTAGATTTAAAGAGAAACTCAAAAATTTTACACTGATATCGTTAGTTTTTCATGAATGAATTTATTTTTGGAGAAAAAGTGCAAAATGTAAATTGAAAACTCGAAAAAACGTGATTTTTTGCCGTTTTTTTGGATTTTAAAGCCAATATCTTAGGCCCTGTAATAGCTATTTCAATGAAATTTTAAGCAGTAATAGAACGATATTTTTTGAATGTTTTTCACCATCTTTCATGGATCTGTGTAATTCCAATTAGCTGGAAAAAAATTTTAAAGTGAAAAATCACATTTTTACCCCCTCCGAAAAATTGGCTTTTAAAAACTCAAAAATTTTGCCATTTTTGTAATATCCTTACTGTAGGCTTTTGGAAAATATATTGGGTATTCGGAGTAAATTTTTGTTGCTAGACAGTGTAATTTATATTTAAATATATAAATATTATTATTGTGATAACTTTGGTAACTGGTTCAAAATATGGCAATCAAATTTGTATTTGACTTTCGAGTTTTCTTCTTCAAAACTTAAGAAAATAGTTTCTTATTATTTGATAATACATATATTTGTATGAGAACTCTGATAGTTTCAAATGTAATTACGTACATTATTATATTTTATCAAAAATTTGTCAATATTTTTATTAAAATTGATAAATTATTTTATATATTATATATAATATTTAAATTTCTTGTGATAATACTTTAACTTTGTTCTTAGTCTCACACTTTTTATTAATTTTTAGAATTAAAGTTGTTTAACTTTTTTATGTGCATTTAAATAAAGTTTTTTTTTCTTTTCAATTTCATGAAATACGTTTCATGCATTGCTACATAGAAAACACCAAAGGCAAATTATCACATTAAAGGATTCAATTCTTAATGCGAAAATCAGCTGCTCTTTCACTTTGTAATCATATCTGTACGAAGTTAATTTTAATTCACCTACTAAATATTTATATTGAGAAAATACTATTAAAAAGTAAT
This sequence comes from Mengenilla moldrzyki, assembly GCA_000281935.1. Lineage (NCBI taxonomy): Eukaryota > Metazoa > Arthropoda > Insecta > Strepsiptera > Mengenillidae > Mengenilla > Mengenilla moldrzyki. The sequence goes on along the minus strand of AGDA01058145.1, from coordinate 4,253 downwards.
AAGATGTCAATATGAAATAAATATTTTAAATGTTTTTTGCAAATTAAAAAAAACATTTATTATTTTTTAAAACATATTAGCAAAATATCTAAAGTATAATTTACATGAAATCTGAAACTTTTAAAAGATACGATACATGTAATTTAATATCAAATGAATTTTATGTGCGAAATAATTTAAGTCAAGTATTCCTAATGGGAAATTTGCGAAAAATGTCTAATAAAGCTCCCGTTTTGGAAACTAGCTGTTGGCGGCAACGGTTCCGGGACAAGCGGCAATAACAACGGACGCGTGTGCGAATAATAGAAGCGTGTCGCCACCCATATCGGCGGCTAGTTCGACGTCCCCAGTAGGCTCAGCAACGGGCGGCACACTGTCACCGTCCACGAACAGTGGTACGCAAACGCTTGCACTGCAGCCACAGTCGAGTACTACAGCTGTTGTGGCTGCAAACGTTGTAGCCGGCAGTCCATGCTGTGACGGCCGACCTCTAGTTACCGACCCGGTCACCGGACAGAACGTGTGTGCGTGTCAGTACGATTCGGCGCGCATTGCTCTATCGCAATATCCGCGTACCATGGGCATGTACGGAGCACCGTACCCGTCCACCGACCAGAACCCCTATCCCAGCATCGGTATGGACAGTTCACCATTTTATTCGTCGCTGGTAAGCGCTTGACAACTTTGCCGAATTTTATTTAAATTTTATTGAAAAATTACATTTGTTTCGTTTCTTATTTCACAAAATAAATAGCTTTGTGCGCGTCTTAAAATTTATTACTTATTTTTGGAAAGTTTCATAAATCTTTGTCACTGAAAAATGTATGCATTTTTAATGAAACCCGCGCGCAAATTGTCACAAAACCGACTAAAGTTTTAGCACTATGCTTATTACTGCCCAAGAAGTTTACATTCGCATTTTCTGCATTTTTTTCATCCTTAAAAAACTCATTTACCAAAAAAAAAGATTATATCAAGACGACTTGTTTATACCGTTTTATTTTTAATTTCATACACTAAAAAAATCATAAAGGAAAATTCAAATTAATTGTGAAAGAATGCAAAACGCTGAAATCAAATTTTAAATCGTGGGAAACTTTGATTCATTATTCTATTCTATTATAAATTTCAACTTTCTTCATATACTATAAACAAACACTATAATATTAAAAAAAGATAAAAAGTTTCAGTATCCAAATTAAGGATTTATCTAAAATTTTACACCAAAATTGTGTTTGATATGTACTTTTGGATAAGAGTTAAATTCATTAAAAACTATGTAAGGATTTGTTTTAAATTTGAAAAATACGATTATTACTTTTTACCCCTACTAAAGGAGTAAAAATATTTTTAATTCGTAGAAGCAATTTTTTATGGAGAAAAAAGTAATTTTTTTACGATTTAAAACTTTCTTTTGCCCAATAAGAAAACTGAGCGGTTCATATTAGTTCAAATTAAAGTGTCTATTAAGAGTACAATATTTTTAAACTCTTATCTTTTTGATACTTGTTTCATTTATGAGAAAAATTGTCTTTATTTAAGACTGAATAATTAATTTTTAACTAACTAGTGTTGTTTTTTTACTATTTAAAATCATTATAAAAAAACAATAGAAGATAATAAAGAAACTAAAAGTAAAAGCTTTATTTTTGAAATAAGTTATGTAAATTTATTAATTCGAATAATTTATTTTAATTAATTAATTGATGAAACTTAATTAGAATCGTACGAATTTTGAAATTTATTCGTACGAAAGTGCCAATGATCGATAATTGAACATTATTACATAAGTGTTTATGTTGTAGAGTAATCCTGCAACTACTGAAATGACGCACTGGACAAGTGCCGGATTACAACCGACAACCGGTTATTATGCATACGATCATACATTCGCGGCCGCTTACGGGTGAGTTAATTTCCGTTTTATTTTTGCTTTAATTTTTCTACCGTTGCCTTCAAACGAAACTGAGCTGTTAATTAAAATTCACCTTATAAATTTTCTAAAGGTGTTCCTTGCCGCTTTCAAAATTCACTTCGTTCATTGTTGCTAGTGTCTTCTTTTTTAAAAATTATGAAAGAATCGAGTTTCAATTTTTTTCACTATCTCTTTTAGTAATCAGCTTATATTTTAGTTTCAAGTTTCATTTATTAAAATAAAGATGAATTTTGTTTCAATTTCACTTATTTGAAGGAAAACTTTTGAATAATATTATAAAGTTTTATAAACGTTTAAAATTTTAAACCAAAAGTAAAAATTATCGAAAAAAAAAAAAATGCTTTACTTTTAATAAAATTATTAATTGGATAAAAAAAAATAAAATTCTTACTTTCTAAATGTCATTTTAGTTGACTTTTAGAAAATAAAAATTGACGTCTTTGTGTAAAATTTGAAAAACACAAATTAAGAAATTTCTAAATGCCAAAATATTTATATAAGAAGAAACAATCGAATAAAATATTTGGCACCTATAAATCAATGTGATAAAAAGAAGTTTTATAATTTCACCTATACCATAAGTAGCGAATTTTATTTTATAAAAATATAAAGGAAACGAGATTCAGAGCTGTATCAGATTAACGTTGTGGGAGTTTTAAGTCAAACAATTTTTTTTATTCGAATAAACATAACCAAGAATAGAGTAGAAGTGAGCATAAAATAAAATTTATATGTGATGAACCACAAGATTTTTTTTAGATTTTCAAATAATATTTTTAAGTTCATAAATTTTAAAAATACTATTGTTTTCGTATTTAGGCAACTTGTATTACCAATCTGTTTTGAGAAATCTCTTTGCTCATTTTCATGTAAACAATTTTTAATTTTGTAAAAAATTCAATCACTAATTTTATTATTAATTAATCATAATTTAGATGATTAACTATCCTATCTAGCACAATAATAAATTAATTTTTATTGCAAAAAAATCTCGATACGTTACTAATTTTAATATATTTTTTTTATAAACGATCGTTTTAAAATTAATTACGAAAGAATAATTAGAAACTATTAATAAGTTTTAGAAGAACGATGTCATTTATTTAGGAAATATTATACACAATTATGAAGAAATTTAAACACCTGTTTTGTTGATATTTTTTAATCTTGTCGATTTTTTTAAATTATAAAAAATAATTAGGAGGAAAAAATTGATTTGAATTAAAGAAATGTAATTTATGTAAATGTTTTCTTTTACTGTGTGTGTGTCTATACTTAAATTAATTTAATTAAACACGAAACGAGAATAGAATAAAATAACACAGAAACAAATAACAAAGAAACTAACATACAAGTCTTTCAATAAATAAATAAATAAATAAAAACGAACAGGAAAAATCCCTTTATTACAACTGACAAGAATCTTGGAATCAAAACGAGATATTCTTGCAAAATCTGCGAAATTTAAAGTCGCGATTATTTTTCCTAATGGTAAACTGTCAGCCTCGGAAACCACCCTTTAAATGTTCATGCAATTTCCCCGACTTTAATCAGTGAACAAAATCGACAAAATTCTCTACACACTGTTTTTAGTATTAAAATTATAGCAACAAGAGAATGGCTGATTTCGCGTGTTTTCAACTGTTACTAGAGAAATTTTATCGATTCTAATAGTTGCGGCGTCGCGACGCACTATTTCGAACACCAAAATGTTTTTTCCACTTAACAGGCGTCGCGATGCACAATTGCTGTTGTGTTTTTTTATTATTCATAAAATAGAGAAATGAACGAATCGAATTAAGTACGTTAAAGTGCCATTTCATTTTCAGCCCTGTTTTCCTGTTAATAATTCCTAATCAAAGGGGAAAATCTTATCAATTTTCAATCTTATTAACAACCATTTTCGTTATTTTGTTTCATAATTGATTTACATTTTGTTTTTGTTTACAATACTCCAAATGACATATTTAAGCTCACGCGTTTCCCTGCATTTATATTAGTTCACAGAAATAAAAATGAATAACATCTTTAATAAAATACTTGCTTTCTTAAAAAATGGTCGAATAAATAATTTTTTTAAAAAACTATTGTTTCTTGTTGATTTTGGCGTATGATTCTAATGGTTTAAAAATTAATATTTGAAAAACGTGTAAATAATACTCATCAAATATAACAAAGATAGATTTTTACCACGATAATTATTCAAACGAAATTTATAATATAAAATATAAGGTTAATTATGCAAAACTATGCTCTTCATATTACTTTATATATTTAAATTATAATTTTTTCGAAAAAAATTTATAAAATATACTAG
>AGDA01058140.1:0-22192 GCA_000281935.1 Mengenilla moldrzyki | reverse complement strand
GATGTCATCATTAGTATTAACAGAACGTCTTGAATGGGTTTCATTATGAGCATGCTTTCTTTAACTTTAAACTTATTAAACCATTTCTGACCATGTATGCTAATAATTTTTATCAACCCAATCAACCTATTGTATGAATGATAGTCATGTAGTAAAATTATATTACTTTATATAGCCTTTTAACTTTTAGTTGCTAAATAGATATGATTTAGACTTTTCTTAACTGATAAGAAGTCGTGGAGTAGTCGTAGCTATCCAGAGTCAAGTTTTAGATACATTTTAGGCACTTAATATGAGTCTGTGACTAAAAGATACAATATAGATGAATTTTAGATTTTTGTTTAAAACGTTCTACACGGGTAATTTTTTGGATAATTTTTATAAGAATAAATTTTTCACAAAAATCATAAATCTAATCAGAAATTTATACCTATGGGCGCGTTCCACATATGCTAATTATCACGATCGTTCGCGAGCGATCAGTGAGGTTTGCGTTCCATAAGTGATCGATCAATTTTGATTAAGTTTCAAAATTAAGCGCTCAAAAAAGAACAAGTTTCAAAAACGAGCGTTTAGTTTTGATCATGTCTCAAAATTACGCGCTCAAAACTGAACAAGTTTCATAATTCTTCGATCATATTTAAATGTGTGATTACTATAGAGCAATAAAATTCGTTGATCATTTTTTGTTTGGTCTGTATGTCAAGTGATCGTTCTTTTATCAACTGATCGCGCTTTGATCACGTTTTGATTGCGACAATGATTCAATGAGTAATACTTTCGCTCAAATATAAAACATTGATCGTGATCACTGATCATGATCACTTATGTGTAACTTTTATAAAAAATTTACCTTTAGATTTTTCATTAGATATAGACTACAAAGAAACATATTTAACAAAGATTAAAATTTAGAAAAAAATTTTTAAAAATATTAAAAGTCTTTTGAAATGGCTTTGTATATTACGTAACGAAGAAATTAAAACTTAATAAAAGTATAATTTATAGTTTAGTACTCAGTTCTGCAGAAAAATATTTGAGATTAATTGTAAAAACATCAACAAGTATAAATTAATTTTTTTTACTAAAAATAAATTTATTAATACAATTCAAACTTAAGATGTAAACAATTTTTCGTAATTAATCACAAAATTGACGTAAAAGTGTTGTTACTTTTTATCGAATTTATTAAGTGATATCTTTAAGTTTTCTAAAAAAAAAAAGAAATTATTAATGTTAGTTTTTATTTTGAAAGAAATTTTTCGAAATTTTTTTCCGACAAGATAAATCATTTTTAAATGAGCTGGAAATCTGAAATCGGATACTTTTGCAAATTGGTTTCTTTTCTATTACATTTATACTTGAGAAAGATCATTAATTTTATTTCGGTTACAAATCATATATCCGGGTTTTTATTTAATTATAAAACAAGATGTTATTTTTTAATGTTCACTTTAGTGGTTTTTGTGTTTCGAAACGAAGTTTAATTTTAATTTACGTTGAAGGAAGTACATATATACACACACATATATATATGTTAGACGCCAAAACAACTTAACTCTATAAAATTCGCATTATATGCATCTAGCTGAACTGTATACGAAAATGATGTTCGTATTGCACTGTTTTCCTTAAAAAACCATTATTTTAAGATCACTTATCGGTTTCTAATTAATCAAATGCTAAACTTGAACAAGAAGAAAGATGAAATTGAGTTAAACGTTGTCTTCATTAATTATAAAAATACGGAAACAGCTTCCGGCAAATGTAGAAATATTTCATTTGTATTCGTAGTCTACGAAAATGAACGCAAGGTGGTAATTTATCAAACATTAAACGGAATAGGGTAAACATAGTAGTGAACACCCTGTCATTGATGTAACTTCGTTTCAATAAAAATTAACGAAATTAAATGACATATTTTCGCTTCTATTAAGTTTCATCTCGCACAATGATTTCCCAAGTGCGCCAGATGCGTAACACTCCCGCGATTATACATTTCGTTATCAAGGCACTTTTCGCTCAAAAATCCAATAATAAAATTACGCGAAACAAAAGCTGCGGATTTTGCCGCTTATTTTCGCTAAATACAAACTTTGGTAGAGGAACAGTTTTAAAATCAAACAGGGAAACTTTTGCGGAAAAAAGGGTTAAAAATTTTTCGATGGTGTTTCGAAGTTTACAAAGGCACGTCAAATGTGCGATTTTCTTGCAATTTGCCGCTTATTTTTCCTGCACATATGTGCCTGCGGATAACTGGCGAATTTTCGCTTGAATTTTCAATTAAATGTACTTTGACACATCCGATATGTGGTAGTAAACAATTGTGATTGAAAGTTTAATAAAACTAAACAATATTCAAAAGTGTACATTTTCGAGTAATTATAAGTAAGGTTAAGGAAAAACATGTACAGAGCCTAAAAAAAAACGCAAAAATGCATAAAAAAAGTTACAGAGCAAAAAGAAAATTTTTATAAAAACGTTCTCACTTTTTTGCTTATAACTTCTTTAATTTTCAAATTAGAGCAAAAAGTTATATAATCATATTTGTAGGAAAAATAATTTGCTACAAATTATGACTTTACAAATTTTTTGTAAAATGCATAGTTTCGGAGATATAGCGAAAAAAATGTTGTCATCCTCTTTTTCAAGATGGCGACCTCATAAACTTGAAGTTAAGCTTCTATTGATCTTCCACTCATGTCCCAAAAATAAAATTGCGTTCTCTAAAAAATTTATTATTCCGTCCTTAAATTGTAACTTTTCAATAGACTATCTCTACAGCTTCAATTAGTAATAATGTGAAAAACGCAAATTCTCAGTTAAGGGATTGTTTATTTTACTCTACGAAAAATTGAAGTTTTTTATACAATGATCATGGTTAATAGGCTCTATCACAGTTGATCAGTACGATTCTAGCCACTTTTAGATGTCGGATAACATCGTATGAAGTGATAACTCGCTACTGATCCTGTGTGTTTGGAATTAGATGGCTGTAAGCGCATTACATTTACTCTAAATAATTAATTCATTCAAAAATAAAGGGGTTATGTTAAAAAAATATTGAAAAAAGAAAATATAAGAATTGTAATGACTTAGTGGATAACAATAATTGTACCAAAGGAAGTTGGTGCAAGAAACCCAAAAAATGTATATTCCCTAGGTAATTAATTCGGACGTTAATTGAGCAAAATTGTTAGAGCATACAATTACCTTATACTAAAAATGAATCAATATTAAAATTTTAGCACTGTTGATCAAAAGTTTTACTGAGAATTTATCTTATGTTGTCGGTTACTTTTTCATAATTGAATATGAAAGTTACTATTTTATTTAAATAAATTTCAATAAAGTTTGTTTATAATTCACTAAGGAAACAATGACTATTCAAAAAAATACGCCATGATTCGTTAACTTTTAGTCATGAATACACTAATTTACTCTTGATTGATTTACAATGTGTTAATTACTTATCAAACTTAGCGACCAAGAATTACACATGAAGCTTTTACAACTCGTTTCTCTTATCTTAATAGTGTAATTATAAATATACGTTCATCATCAATATGGTATACATATTTAACTCTAATAATATGCAAAGAAAAAATCTCAGAAGAAAAGAATAACTTTTTATAATATTTAAATTATGTATTGAATTCAAAAATATAGACTATATTTAATTTACACATGCTACTTTTAAAAAAACATAAAAAACATATTATTAACATATTTGTTTTTTTGTCGAAAAACGTCGTAAAAGAAAATAAATCACGCTACGTTAAATAAACTAAACATGTTTTAATTTATTTATCGAAAATTATAAACAAAGTTTGTATAAGGAAACTCATAGTAGAGTTTTAAATGGGCAATAGGGTTTAAAATACTGTTTTTTCTACGAAAAAGGAACTTAAATTACTTTAAATGTGATTGAATAAATACTAATAATTATAATTGTTTGCACTAGAAATATTTAAATTAATTTTTTTCTAAGCGGAAAAATTTCAACAAAAACTTCATTTCTCAGAACTTTAAAAATTTCATTCTGTGAAAATTAGATACATATGATAGATGTTTAATATATTTACTAAAATGAAGTTTAACACTTCAAGAATTCAGGGTAAGAATTACTATTTAAACTTTAGTAAAATTAGTCTAACTTTTACAGTATTTATTTTTAGAATAAATATTTTTTTAGAAAATTTATATGAAATACGTATGCTCTATTTGTCCAGAAACTAAAAAGAATGAATTTTTTATTTAATAAATATTTTTATTGGTATAGTTTTTTTTACTAATAATGAAAAAAAGATAAGTAGCACACAGATAAAATTTTCTAAATATTTTAAGTATAAATCTACTTGAATTTAAAACAAATGTATAAATTTACTTATTATTTGCTACTTATACATAAAAAAATTAATTCTAAGTGAATTTTTACTAAATCATATGATTTTTTTTTAATAAAAAAAAAAATTTTTTACACTAGTACCAAATTCAAGCAGAATTTTTTTATCTGTGTAACTGGTTAAATATGAGGTTTTATAAAGCCTAAATTTAAAATTCCAACTTTATTTCTGTAGCCTTTACGTTGATTTCATTTCTTTTTATTGCAAGTAATATGTTTCATTTTTTGGTGGGGATGCAATAATAGATTCTTTAGTTAAATTTTATTTTCTAAAGAAAAACTTTTAATTAAAATTAAAGTGTGTGAGAGAATATTTACCTTTCAATTATTTAATATTAAATTCATTTTAAATGTTGGTTTTTATCGCTTAAATACAAAAACTTTGTTTTTTGAAATTGTAATTTCTTATTTATGTTCATTAGTGAATGTAATTTTAATTAATTATAATTTTTTTTGTCTCAAACACGGCATCAAATTTTTTAAAAAATTAATAAACAAAAATTTTAATACAGACTCTAAATTTAAATCTTTGAAGTAGTCTTTGTCTAAATTTTATCATTGTAAAAGTATTTGTAGACGTTATATTTGATTATTTTGTGTCCATTGATCATCGTAATTAAAACATAGGCTATATTAACTTTAATAATATTTTCCTTAATTTGAATCAAGTTTATTAATTGATTATTGTTAATTATAAGATAAAATATAATTTCTTCATATTTCTAGTAACTATTATTAACAGATATGCGCATAGTTATAACCATATTAATATTTTTTATTTTGTTTTTTTAAATCATTTGAAATCACAATAGAATAATAAGTATTCTATTAAAGAAATAAAGTAATTACAATTGCATTTTGAAATTTTTTAAACTTTAAATATGAATTTTAGAGTAATATTAATAAAATTAATTTTTTTTAATAACTATATATTACACATTTAATAATTTTATTAGACAAAATTAATATAATAACAGTACAACTAGATTTAACTGATAGAGCTTTCATTGTTCTTTAGTTCCCTTTATTATTGTCAACAAATGTTGAGTAGATGAATTGTTTATATAGCTTGTTATTGTAAACTATCAAAAAAAAAACTTTAACATTACAGGTTTTCGAGATTCAGAGAGCACACCTATTAATGGAAAATCATCGAAGCTATTGGAAAAGGTGTAATCATTTATCAAGTCGAGATCGCAACGCACAACTTGCATAATAACGTACCTTTTTGTTTAAAAAAAAATTAAATGAGAATAAAAAAACAAAAAAACAACAAAACAAAAATAATTATTTATTTCAAATACAATTTATAAAAAAGAAGTATCTTGTTTTTCAAAATTCAATTAATTGATTATTTAGTTATTTTTTCAAATATATTTTTTCCCTTATTAACGATAATTATTTTTTTTGTAAAATGATAAGTTTATAAATTTGGATTTCGATCGAATTAGATGTCGATAGTAGTTACGTAAAAAATTCTTAATAATATTTCTTGCTGTTTTTTTGCTTTTTATTTATGACGCCATCTAAAATATAAAATTTATTATACAACTTTAGAATTAAAAGGTGCAAAGTATAAAAACAGAAAATTTATACACTTTAACGTCATCTATAAAATAATTGTTTGCTTTATTGATTTTTTTTTAATGTGAATACAAAATATAGGTCATTAAAGGTTTTTTTTATTTCTTATTAATAAATATGACTTTTGTCCTACACATATTTTTATTTTTATAATCAAAAATATTTTAATAAAATAGAAAGAGCTCAGTGGAAGTTTAAAAATTCTATTTTCCAAACGATTAGCGTCATCTAAGTAGAAAAAGTTTAATAACAAAAAACAATTTGTCTAGACCGGATAGTGACCCAAGCTTCCGGCACTTGAAATTTATTATTTTATTGTTTATTTCATTACCGTTCAATAAAACATTAAATATAAATACTGTAATCGTGACATTTAAAATTTTATAAATATAATTCTATCGAAATTAAAAAAGATAATTTTCTATAAAAATTATGAATAAAAATTCTATTTTGTTTAATTTTTAAAATTATAATATTAAATTTTTAGCAAAGAAGAAATTTACTTTTGAGGAAATTAAATAATTTGAGATGTTTTGAATTTTAAATGTTCGATAGTAAAAATTAAGTATAAATTGTGACAAATGTGTTCAAATTTTAAATTTTTAATGACTAAAAGTAAATATTTCTAATTTTATTTAAATATTTAGAGTAAGTAAAGTAATTATTATTAAATAACTTTGTAATATTATGTATTGAAAAACGATAACTTATTATTTATTTAAAAAAAATAGACTTTGTTTTAAAGTTGAGTAAATTTGTAACGATTTGCGATAATTATAGTAAAGCATAATTAACTCTTTAGATTTTGAATATTTAGACATGTTAATAGGAAGTAAATTTTTTGAAAAAAAATTCTAATGTATGGAGAAAATGTTTTGTTTTAGTTATCAGTTTTGTTGCAGTTTGAACAGTTCAATTTGTTAAACATGATGTTATTGCAATCATTCCAATTGAAGTGTACTACATACTCTAGTACTAAAATGTAATTTTATGTTCTGGAAAAAAATTACAAGAAGAAAAGGCGAAATTGTAAAAAATCTACTACATGCGCTTTCGTGTAGAGCTCGGCGGAGAAAAAACTGCGTTTCGACGACGCCGAAAAAACAAGCGAAAAAATTCACCCTTAAGCCCGACACTAAAGTGATATTGGTCGAACGGAAAAGTTGCGAAAAGTGGAGAGTTTTACACTCGATCCTACCACACTGTAACATATTATACGCGCGTTTCGTATGCGTGAAACACGCGTTTTTATTTTTTTGCACGCGAAAATCTCACGTATATCGCAGAATGTAGCCGAGAGTGTCGCGCACGTACCGGATCTCGAACTCACCCTCGACGTTATTATTAGCATAATCAGCCGGCATAATCAGCGTCGATCCAGATTTTTTTCCTAGCCCGGTTCCGTTTCTCACTAGTCGCGCACAAAACAACCTTTTTTTGGGGGCCGAGGAACATTAAAAACCACTAATAACAACGAACGGAAAAAATTATCAGTGAATTTGGCGTGAAGCCCCTCCGCGCTTTTCACTACGAAAATTTTTAAAAAATCTTGTTGTGTGAAGAAAAACAAACATTTTTTCGCTACTACTTGTGTTATTCAATGTTGCTACCACTTCTACAAAAAGGTTCGACTCATTTTTTTTCCTCAATAACCATCCAGACACGGAGCGCGAACGGTGATCTTCGCGGTTCGAAACTTCATTCATGAACTTTTCAACACACCGAATCTACGGTTTCGATCTACCGAATCGTGCACAATCAGTTGCGATTCTCGCGAATTTTTCCGCTCCTCATACAATGTGATTTTCTTATCGTCGCGTGATCTTTACTTAGTGCAAATGATGATTGTAATTAGTGCCGATTAGTGAACTGTGAAATTTCTTCGCTAAAAAATTGATTCATAAAGTATGTCTCAATTTTCATTCAAATCTTCACCAAATTCTCAACAGGTAATTAGACAATAGTTAAGATTGATCATATGTCAGGAGTGATTTCCTCTACAATTCGTCTTGCCTTTTATACATTGTAAGAGTTAGAGTTTCCTTAGAGGGTCTGATATCGAGTATTTATTAAAGGCGCCTAAATATAAAAATGGTTTCGAAAGAGTCTAAATCGATTTTAGAGGCCACCATGACGACTTTATGGTATTGAATAATAGGATTACCCCATAAAGAGGAACTGTGCGTAAACACGACCCAAAAAATGAGCATGAAAAGCTTTTGTCCGACACGTAGGAATAAAAATCAGAGGGATCTGCAGAGTTACCATCTGGCAAATTATGAAACTTTTTCCGATTAACAAAATTTTATTGACAATAATCGCTAAAGCCCTGTATATATTCTAATGTAAAAATAGACGTCGCCAACTTCGGTTACGAGCGTGACGAATTCAACAGCAGCAACGGCGATGACAACGACTGCATCGCCGCCGGGAGCCGCATCACCATTGGCGACTGCAGCATCGGTAGCAGCGGCAGCAGCCGCATCATCAGCTGCAACCACAGTATCGTCTGCTGCGGTTGGTGCTAGTAACGTAACGGCGGCACGTTGCTGCGAAACCGGCCGGCCGATCTTCACCGATCCCATCAGCGGCCAAAGCATCTGCTCGTGCCAGTACGAGCTTCTCGGTTACCAAAGACTAGCCGGCACCGTTCCGGGCCTTCCGGCATTATCAGTGTACAGTGCACCGTATGCAGACAGCATGGCTGCTTATTTTCCGGCTTTAGGTGCTGCTGCTGCTGCTGCTGACCAAGCGCCTTTTTACTCTCCTACAGTGAGTGCTTATAAGTGACCAGTAACCGGCATATTTCAGCGGTTTTTTTCTTTGACAGGCCGCCGGACTTGACTTAAAAGACAACCTGACTGGGTCGGCAGCCACTTGGCCCTATCCATCAGTCTATCATCCATACGACACCGCGTTCGGCGCTTACCCCTTCAACGGGTAAATATACAAATGTTTTTTTAAGGAAAACTTTTCGCGTAAATCAATTTGGATTTTTTGCTAACACGAAATCTGAAGCTTGATCCGCGTCCGTTATGAAAATAACGCGCTTAATAACGATAATAGCATCGAAGCATTATTTATCAGATCTTATCCCGTGAGATTATTTAGGGTTCGAGTGAGAAAAAAGGGTCGCACAAATAATTTAGGCCTCTCAAACAAGTCGAAAAAAACAGAGCTCTGACACACCTTTAATCAAAAAAGTTTACTTTTTTCTATGCTTTTTGATTAAATTACAGAGAGAAAAAAACGGAATTAATTAAAGCACATTTGTAAAATCTAATTTTGAAGACTCGGTTTGTTAAGGTTATCTCTGTTTACTTATAAGTGATTATTTCATATTTATTTTTGCTGAAAAGTGTCAAAGACTTGTTTTATTTTTTGTTGTCTTTTTTTCAAATAAACTGTCCGATCATAAGGCCCTAGTTATCGATCGATGATCCCTGAATAAAAAAACACGTGCCGGAAGATGCTAATAATTACTTATTTTAAAGTTACAAGTTCAATACGAAAAATACATAATGTACACGTTTATTGAATATTGAATAATGTCAAAAGAAACGAAAAAATTTACATTTCCTTCATTTATTTTTTTAAAATTTCAAAGAGAATTTTTATTAAAAATTTATCAACCTTTTGACCTTTTTTTTTCGAAAAAAAAAAAGAACCGGATGACAAAAAATTGAAATTATTGTTCTTTAAAAGTAAGCAGTATTAGTTCAATTAGAGCAAGTAGAAATTTAAAAAAGACCTTTTTTACTTTTGTTTCAAAAATCCAATTAAAGCATAGAAGCTAAATGAAGCTTTAGTATAAATTTTTAAATAGTAAATATCAAGTTTTAACTGATTTATTTTCGCCTAATCAAAGGATTGATATAAATAAACCCAGCATATCATTTAATAACATTTAAAATTTAAGTACTTTAAAATTATTGAAAAATAGTTCAACGTTTAATTTCAAATATTATTTGTGTATTTTTCTTAAATTTTCTCGTTAGTTTAGTCAAAATTTTTATTAAATTTAAATCTATATTTGCAAATTAAGTAACGTTCATAAATTTGGCTATAAAATTTAACATATTAATATTTTTCATCTTAAATACAAGTATGCAAACGATTTGTAGGTGTAAGAACTCAAATTTACTTCAATATACTTCATATATTGATACTGGTTAACCGCAAAATTAACTTCTTAAAGGAGCTTTTTGAGATATAAAATTTTGAACTTACGCGGGTAAAAATTTCTACTTGTTTTAAATATAAATCTATTTAAAACAAGTAAAATTTACTAAAAAAGTGTATAAATATACTTATTTTTTACTACATAACTATACGAATATTAATTTTAAGAATACTTTTCACCAAATATTATGATATTTTTTGTGAAAACAAAACGTTTTATACTAATCTTAACTCTAAGTAGAAATCTTTATCAGTGTGATGTGAAAATTAAAATGAGTTTACTTAAATATTTTTTAAAATTATTATTAATTTTGACAGTATTCTTAATCTACTCTTGATTCTTACACTCATAAAAATTTCTACTTAAAATTTGGACTAGTAAAAGTTATACTTCATTCTATAAAAAATTTACTTAGTAATTTATAAATTGATACTAAATTTTCAAAAATGAAGTGTATTTTTTACAGTTTTTTAGTATATTTTCTACTTGATCCAAAAATTTATACTAAATATTAAATAGCAATTTTTATCTGTGTATGATAAGTTTGTAATTATACCTCAAAAAAATAATATTTTGTACCTTATATATAAATACAGTTTAAAAAAACTAACTTTTAATATATATATATATATAATTATTATCTTTAAACAAAATGATATGCTTGTTTGTTTTAAATTTTATTCTATAATTAAACTAATTAAAAATACTAATGAAAAAAAATTAGCAGAAATTCGTCATAGCTATGATTTGTTTTTTTATATAAACACTATTGAGAAAAGTTAATAGGGATCATATAATTATTTTTTATAAACGTATGACTTAAAAAATTAAATTTGCAAAAAAAACTTATTACAAAGCTATCAAATATTAAAATATAAAAGAAATTTTTTTGAAAGTTTGTACTGAAAATAAAAATATTTTATCCGTACAGTAAAAAAGTATGTATTCATAAAATATTTTAATTAAAACACTTTTTAAAAAATCAGCTTGTTTAAAAAAAAAACTTCAATCATAATTTAATCTAGAAAAGTATTTTTTTGTGATTAACCAGGTGTCAATAATTGGAAAAACGATAAAAAATTACATCTGCATAATTAAATTGTAATTAAGTCATAATTCATCACTGAATAAATATGTTTAAAAAAGATTTCGTTTTTCATCAATAAAGGAGATTAAAGGGAAAATGTAGTCGTCGCGTAAGAAAAATTGATTTTCTTTTCTAACTAATTTATCATCTCTTTCGAAAAATGATAATTTTATCGGAAAGTAATAATGAAAGGAAATTTTAACGTTTTTTTATGGTTGTCATTTTCTTTGAAATAAAGATCAATTTCGAACACAAAAAGGGTCCTTAGCTTAAAATAATTGTTTTTTTTTTTAGTATGTGTACTGAAGAGCTTTAAAAAGGCAATATAATATGTTTGTGTGTGCTGGAAAAGTTTTTGTTGTGTGTTGTTTGAAGACTTTTTATAGGAAAACGCGTAAACATCATAAAAATTTGATAACGTTTTTTTTTTTTTTTCGAAAATAAATTGAAATTTAATATGCCGCAAGAGTCTTATTTTATACTGGAGAAATACGTTTTGATTTGTTTTGTTTTAAAGAGCGGAATTTTTAATTTTTTTTTGTAGTAGAAAGTAATTAAATTTTAGCTTTGTTAATAAACTAAATTTATTAAGTAATTTTTAAACGTTGTTTTATGAAACAATTAAAATCGTAAAAGTAAAAAATATAAAATTCATAATAAAACTTATAATAGTTTTTAATTAAGACATACTAAAAATTTGAGCTCAAATGTTTCCAAACTTTTTGAATCGATCTGAAATCTTTTAAAATTAAAGTTGACTTATGAAAAGTTTAAATAAATATTAAGATTATTTTTTCTAAAATGGCGGATTACTTTAACAAATTAAAATTGGTATCAGAATTTTTTAACTTGTTTTGAATTCAATCTTCTAAATTTTCACATAAATGTTAGTTTTTTCTCATGATTTTTTTAAAGTAAACGTCTATAGGTGTGTCTACTCTGATTTTTAATTTAAGTTAGTTTTGTGATATAACGTGCACATTTTTAATGTAAATGAGATATTGAAAACGAGTTAGAATTTTTTCTCACTAAAATACTAATGAAACATTAATTTTAAAGAAGCAAATTTTATAAAATATGTACAATTAAAAAGACAATACTTTTGTATAATTGGATAAAATTTGCATTTAGTACACTCTTAGTGTAATAAAGCTTGCTATTTTAGTAAAATTTCTACTTATTATAATGAGGAAATATTTTTATTGATTTCACTATCAAAATGTTCAATATTTTGAATATTCATGAATATTTCCCACGTTTAATTAACGAATCCTGTGTAAATGTTATAAAATATTTTATAAATATAATGAAACCTTTTCTTTAGTTAAAATTTATTGAAGTTTCATTCATACATTTCTAAAACTACTTTTTCTAATCGGCATGCACAAAAACCCAGTATTCAAAAGAGACATCTGGTACTCACGATCCCCTGCTATTAATTGGGGCTTTGCTTATAGTGTAATAAAGTTCTGTTGAGTTCGGTGATTTAATTTTATTGGTCAATCGTTTACTGGGTTATTATGTGCTTTATTTTTACTATATAGGAAGAATTCCCCAAATGGTCCTTCTTTGAGGACGTGGTTATAGTACTTTAGTAATAAGAGAAGTTATTTTCATACCCAGCGAATATTTTATTTTGATAAAGCAATACTAAAATCACATAAGTCTAAGCATATAAATTACTTGTTGAATTTTATAACTTTGTTGAAAGAGTTTGTATGAAAATTAGCCTAAAGGTTAGAAGTTTTGTCTTACATTCTGTTATCGCTCATCCATGAACAAGACCCCAAAATTTCTATAAACTTTTCAACCTATTTTACTAGAGCTTTGTACAAATGTATAAAATTCTAAAGAGGTGTTTCAAATATACTATAATTTCAGGTTCAGCCATACTTATTTTCCCTACTGCTGTTACACACGATTATGAATACTTAAAATGCACTTGGAAGTTCAGATTTAGAATTAGCAAGGAATTCAAAGTAATCTTTAAAGGACAGATGATTTAGTACTTTCAAACTTTGGTATATTTACTTCAAAAACCATAATTAAAGATCACATTTATATAGATTAAACTTGGTAAAATTTAAAAGAAATTATTTTTGCAAATTTTAAAGCAATAATTTTAACATTTTAAATATATGAAAAGAAATACGAGTCAATTCAACGTTATGAATACTAAAAAATATTATATTTTTTACACGATTTTTTTCCTCATCTAAATTTTTTGAATATTTTTAAACTTTACAAATTCTTTTGCTAAAATCAAAAAAAAAAGATGAATGAAAAAATGTTTAACTAATTCAAATTTTATTGTAAACCATATTAAATTTAAGAATTAAAATATTTTGATTTAAAAACTATAATAATGGGAGAAAACCTTGTTTAAATTTATTCAAACAAATTTAGAAAAAAATTATACTTAATTTAAAAAACGAAAACTTTTTACATTATTTTTAAAAGCGTCATTAATAAAATGTAGAAATATTGCAATTACTTTTATTGATTTTGTACCAATTACTGAAATATCAAGTATATTCAAGTATAATTTATTATTTTATCGAAGTTACTCTTTCAAAAATTTACTTACAACCAATTAAAAATTTTTATTTGCTTATTTAAATAAATTGACTTTTTTCAAACTTTTAAACAAACTAGTTATTCATGGCTTCTTAGCTTAAAACCCCATTTTCCTTAACTAAATTAAATAAGTGAACCACTTTCTTATTTACTTTGAAGAATTTTCAATACTTTTGAAACTATGTATTTTAACTCCAAGAAATTAAAAACTTGGTTTTGTTTTCCTTCAAACAGAAGAATTAAAGAGCAGAAATGAGGTCTAATTTAAATGATAAAGACCAAGTATCTGCTATTCAAAAAAAGATAGTTTAAGATTCATTTATGTTTATGTGTTTAACCAAAATTTCAATAAGAACTCTTACAAACTTCATCTGAATTTAATACAAATTTTTAAAACATTGTGACAAGTCAGTTTGGAAACCATGTTCGTATAATATGAAAACCTGTTTTTGTTTTTGAAAAATAGACGAATTATTACAAAATTTTCTATTAAAATCTATCCTAGATAAGGTCTAGTTTAATCTAAATATTCATTTACGGCTAGATATTTAATTTTTAATTTTTCTGCAATAAGGATTTTGATAATACATATATGCTAAATTAAAATTTATATATGTATAAGTACAACACTTTATGCGTTATAAATATATTATGTAAATAACGTTATCAAAAATTTAATAATGAATACTATAGTGGTTTAGAGTTTTAATGAATATTAAGTACTTAAAAAAGAACTTTAGAATCTCTACATCTCAGAAATGTGTTTCTTGAGCCAAAAATAAAATTTTATTGATAAAAATTCAATTTATTTATAAGTACATGGGAATTATTAATTTTAAGCTAAGACATTGAGAAAAATAACATACGTTATTTTAAAAAGTTTATTTAACTGTCTGAAAATAGTTAATTTTACGATGTATGGAAAAGTTTTGTTTATTCTCTAAAATAGTTTTGATAATTAAATTTATACTTATTAAAAATTTTTTATTCAGTCTGTGCAATTTGTATACTGCATTATTTTATTATTAAACTACTATTTCGAAATTGTTGTGTTTCATATTTGTATTAGTTCAAGTGAAATTAGTCAATGAAAACAGTTAACTCCATCAATGTTTTTTTCACTGTGTAACTTTATTTATTAATACAATAAACAAAATTTTATAAAAAACAAATTACTTTTGCTTTACTTTGATTAGTTTTTAATATAATTTTTATAAAATTCTATTAAAAATTAACAAAAAGGATTCATTATATTAATAAAGTTACTCTTATAATTTAATGTTTAGAATTTCAATTAAAACCTTTATATTATAAATGAAATATTTAATAAGAACTTAATAAAAATTTAATAGAAACAGTAAACTGTAACTAATTTTTTGCAAGTTTTCTATAAAATTATTTATTATAATTATAAACGTATTTTATGTAGTATTGGATTAATTCCCGTTCAATGTATTAGTAATTATGTTATTATAAAGTTATAAAAAGTTACGTTATGTCAATAATTTTAAAAGAACAATTAATTGAATTAACTGCATTTGTGTGTATAAGTTTTCTTTGTGTGCAATTTACTAAAATTTTCCTCTTGTAAAATATGTTAAGAATAATTTAACCCGTTGAGTGCATTTAACGAGTGAGACTAGTCATCTGTTTACTTGGGCGAAGTTACAGTGGACGAGTCTGACTCGTCATCTAAATTTGAGAGTTGAAATATTCTTTCAAATATATTATTTAAATATAATTATATATATTATATATAAATAAGTATATTCTAAATAAAATATAATACTCTTACATATTAATTCATATAGTAACAAATTAAATCCGTTATATATGCATAAAAGTCTACAAATAATTCAGTACTTAAGGGGTTAATTAGGAAGAAACTGTAAATTTAATTATTGATGTGTTTTGTTGCGTTTAATAAAAAATAATAGAATTTTAAATATTATTTTTAGCAAAATTTGAGAAACTTTATAGTGAAATGACTTTTTACTTTCCAGTTAACAATGTATTAATTAGTAATTTAAATAATTTGTTAAATTAACAAAAAAAAACATTAATATTACATTTGTCACTGTGTAATAATGTTTTTTATTTAATTCTAAATATAAATTGAATTAAAATTTAAACATGTTTTTAGTTATGTTTGGTTGAAGAAAAAAGTAATTTTAAATATTTACAAACTATACTAATTATTTGTAAGTCAACTAAAGTTATCGCATAAACTAAAAAGTTAACATATTACGTACAAGTATAACTTTGTCAATTTAAGACATTAATGTTCTTGTTAAGTAAGATTGTTTATTTAGCGAATATTTTAACAGAATTTGTCCACAATACGTTTCGTTTTATAAAAAGTCAATAAATTTTCCTTAATTTTGCAATTGTTTTACAATAATTAACGCTATGGTTAAAATTTAGCAAAAATTTTAATATTATGTACATACTTGAAAGTTGAGAAGTTGGAAATTATGTGGTAGTGGGGTTGAAAATTTCATAAAATTTTGATATTACTTATTTATTATGCGAATTCAGCACTACTGACTCGTTTGCAAAACAGAACACTTAGCAATTAATTGTAATAGCACTTATCCTTTTTTGTGCAAAATAAAAAAAGTAAGAATTTCTTCTAAAAACAATAGTCGTGTAAAAAACAAGGCTTCAAGATATCAAAAGAATTCTTTTTGTATTAAGCAACGAATAATAAAAAAAGAACGTGAAATCAAACGTGTTCGCGAAAAAATAAAATTCAACTTGTCAAAAAAAGTGCTTAAGATCCGGAGGTCAATAATTCAGTCAATTAACAGCGAAATACGTTTAAGAATAAAAAATATAAAAAAACGGTCGAATTTCAATAAGCAAATTTTCGAAAAGAAAAAATTCTTGGCGAAAAATTCGATCAAAGTTTCGGTTTTGCGGATTTTTGCGATTTTTTTTTTCTATTGAACACAGGTCGTAAAAAATGCAATAAATTCGCTCATAAATACTAAAAAAACCAAGACGGGAAAATGGATGGAAATCTATGATTTTCACTTCTTGTGCCTTAGTCTGGTCCAATTATCGTTATTGTTACTATTGGAACCGTTCGCGATGACAATGATCAGTTTTTGCGCTTTTTTAAATTCAACGTTTCCATGACGATTTCGCTAATCGGAGCATGAAAACGTTCATCTCGTCGCTTGCTACAAGCGATTTTTTTCGTATTCGTTCTTGATACGGTTTTTTATGAGCGCCGATATTCGGAAAATCGTTTTCCGAGCGCGCGACACGCTTTTCCGTATGCGCCAGCCGGCCAATGTGTGCCGAACTTCGTACTGCGTTCGCGCCTGTTTCTACATCATGTTCCTGTAGGAATACATTTGCTAAAGGGATTCAATTTTCTCGAACACGAATGCGTTTTTATTTATTTTTCATCATATGTATATATATACACTTTTCTTTCTACATGCTTTTTTATTGAATTGTTTCTATGTGTGTACAAAAATGTGAAAAAAATAAGGAAAATTGATTTTTCTCTCTATTTCATTTTCACTTTGATACTTTTCCCGTTGGCCTCCATACATTTTCCCACATTATTTTTAATATTATCGTCATAAAAATGTATTTTCTTTAAAACTGATCGTATCTAAAACCTGATCGTTTCAATAAATTTTATTAGCTTTTTACTAAGGCTAAAATCATAACTTATTTCAATTCAATTTTAGCAGCTGATATGCAAAAATTTAGATATCTTAACAATATAAATATATTTTATAACAAAAAAGCAACAAGTTATTTCTACTTTTTGTACAATATTTAGTAATTTAATTCTAACTACTCATCTAGTCACTAACTCATATATAAGTATAATACTAACACTTGCAAAAACAAACACTTGCCTTCAGTAGAAATGTTGTCTCTCTAAGTCAACAGTTGAAAATTGTAAGAAATATTCATTAGAACCACTTGATTAATTTTCTTATTAATTTTATAACAAAAATTTGTCTAATTTTATAAAAAAAAAATTCAAAGTCTTCGAAACTTACAAAATTTCAAAAAAAGTTTAAAAAATTGTCTTTTTTATAAATTTTAAATAGATTTTTTAACTTTAAAATTTTAAAATCTGGTATCGTGTGCTTTAAAAAACCGTTAAAAAATTACTACAAATTGAACGTGTGTTGTTTGTAATAAGAAACATTTAAAATTGACTGAATTTATATTGATATTAAAGCTGTTTTCGAAAACCTCATCATGATCAATTTTTTATGAATGATGAAAAATAAGCATTCATTTAATTACTATCTTCATAATTCAATTTTTTAAAATAGCTGAATACGACCGCTCAATAAAGATGGAGTATGAGGAGGTTTTCGAAGATAACCTAACAAAAACAGCTAGTTAAAGTAATTAAAACAGCTCTGTTGTCAGTATGTAGTTAAGAACAAATATAACATAACGTACTAAATGTAATGTTGCCGTTAAATACTTTAAAATATATTATTTTAATGTTAAGCTACGTTACAATGTAAAATTTCTGCATTACTGTACTGTACATTAAATTACAATAAGCTATTAGTTGGCAACGCTGCAGTCGCCATTTTTTTTATTATTATCATTACGTTTTCTTTGTTCTTATTCTGACAATTATTTAATTAATTTTGATGGTAGCGGTTTTAAAAACAATAGTTAATAAAATATACAAGTTAGAAGTTATCTTTTGAATTAAAAAGTAGCCGCGGAAAACAAGCGATCACTAACACTATTTTAAAATTACAAATTATTACTTCTTAATTTCATGAAATTCAAAATCAAAATATTATGAAAATATTACACTTATAATCGATGTAATCTTTTTTATACGAATAATTTTTTTTATTTAGTTTAAGTATACATATGTATTTATCTTTGGAAGAAGTAAATTTATATTTAGAAAAAAGTGTATAAATATACTTATTTTTGGCCATATAAGTAAATAAATGTTAATTTTAATTAGTTTTTTTAAATGATACCTAATTTTTTTTTGAAATATTGCATTTTTAAAGAGTACTTAAAATAAAAAAATAAGCTAAAATTAGAATTTGTAAAGTTTTTTAAAAATAAAATTTTCAAAAGTATTTTGTTATGTTTCCGTAATTCAGTAAGACCCCACTTAACTCATAAATTACGTTCTATCAAAATGGAGCGTAATGCAAAAAAGCGTTAAACGAGGTAATCTTTACGTGTAAATGATGGGTTTAGGGAAAGATCGATAGTTAAGGTTCAGTTAAATGCTTTTTCTGGTTGTAATCTTTTCTTGTTTTTCATTATCACCCATGATTAAAACTAGAGTTCACACTATTTATCAATGTTTTAATCGTTATAGAATAATGTAAATTTGTAGTTACAATAATGTTAACAAACGTTTCAAGCAATAAAAATGCGTCTGTAGCGCACTTCAACAAACAAGAAACATAACTACACTGTTTAGGACATATTACGTATATATTTGGAAGCCTAAAGCTGTGCACAACTCCGAGAAATGAAAGAGCGTTAAACTGAAATAGCGCTAAATGAAAGTGTTAAGCGGGGTCTTACTGTAACTTATTTAGTAAAATATTTATCCAATTTTTATTTTATTGTTTTAAATTACTCTATAATTCTCATTTCTTATAAAAATAATAAACTGAAGCTAATATATTCTTATTAAATATAATTACAAACTTTTTATACTTTAATATCTTCATTAACAGAAAATTATTAAAATATTTGTGAATTAAAATGCAACATAAGAAATTGTTAAATATAATCTTAAATCATATAAGAAATTATTATATTTATAACAGATTATTTAAGTTATGAGTTTTAATTTTTAATGTTAATGATCAATTTAGAAAACTTTGCTACATTTATATTTTATTTAATATATTTACAATTAAATTCAATAAAAAATTGTATAATACTCTATTTTTTATATTGTATCATAACTTACTTTTTAAATTTACACTACTTGAGAAAAAAAAGATATTACATTTTTATTCATGTAATGGTTAAATAGTTGAATCGCATAAAAAATAATTTATAAAATATTTATACATTTTGTACTGGAAACCATTATTGATTAATTAAACAAGGTCTTTTTAACTCTTTTGCTGTTTAAAACTTTACTGACTGTTAATGAATCACATACATTCAAAAAAAAATTTATGAACTTTAAAAAGTAATATTGTAATTCTCAAGTTAAATATATCTGAATTTTTTAACGTTTAAAATTTTTATAATTTATTAAACTAATGTTAACTTGGTGTTTTCTAAAGTATAAAAAAC
The DNA here is from genome assembly GCA_000281935.1 of Mengenilla moldrzyki. Classification (NCBI taxonomy): domain Eukaryota; kingdom Metazoa; phylum Arthropoda; class Insecta; order Strepsiptera; family Mengenillidae; genus Mengenilla; species Mengenilla moldrzyki. The sequence continues at coordinate 2,071 of AGDA01058140.1, read as the reverse complement.
ATAAAAACGGTTGCATTATTTACTTTTGTGTAAAAACTAACAATTTTTCTTATAGTTTTTCCACAAAAATATATAATTGAGGAAAAATATTATTTAAAACTCTCTTAAAGTCATTTAAAATGTAATATATAATATAGATTAGTAGATACTTTTAGTAACACTCTTTAAAAATTTAAATATTTAAATTTATTTCCATTAAAACTGTTCCTTTTGCGGAAAATATTTAAAGTGGAAAATAATTTTCCCTTTATTGACACTTTTTCGTATTCGCTTTATTTAAACATAATTGACAGCTTTCATTAGTATGTATCTTGTACAAGCTTAAAAAAGAAAATGCGCAAAAGTTTACTTACGGCCTATTAGAAAGCTTTTTGTGGCAATAAGTAATACTTGAAAGTTATCTTGAAAACAATTAAAAAGTTTTCCGTACAAAGTTGCGGTCAATGTTTTGCATGTTTCGTTCATAATTAAAACGTTATTAAAATTCCGATAATAAATTATCAGTCTGTTATGGAAAACTTTTAAAATGTTACATATTTTCATTATGATTTTCCTTTCATGTCTCGCCAATAAAGGTATGGTATGGATCTGAACGGTGCAAGAAGGAAAAACGCAACGCGTGAAACAACCAGTACCCTAAAAGCATGGCTTAACGAGCATAAAAAGAACCCTTATCCGACCAAAGGGGAAAAAATTATGCTAGCAATAATTACGAAAATGACTTTGACCCAAGTGTCCACTTGGTTTGCAAATGCGAGACGAAGACTGAAAAAAGAGAACAAGATGACTTGGGAGCCGCGAAACAGAGTCGAAGATGATGACAACAATAACGACGATGACGATCGCAAAAGCCCTGATGCCAAAGACCTTATGGGTAAATATAGCTTTTGATCCACTTCTATCATAGTAATTTAAAAAATTTAAAGAGAAACACATAATTAAATACAAAAACAGTACTATTTTTTCTTTTTAGCTTTATATTCTTTAAATTTCATTTGAAGCTCTCTGAATTGTAAGACTTTTTCCGTATAACATAGCAATAATCTAAACTTAAATTAAGATATTTCAAAAAATTCAACTTTTAGAAGTTAGCAAAAGTTTCTATAAATGACTCTGAATTTTCAAATAAAAATCAACTAACGAATAAAAGCCCGATATCTGATATTTTATTTGTTAAGCCGAAATAAATTATCATTTGTTAAATATGGTTTAAAACAACACATCATACTTCACTTAAATCAGTTTTGTAATTTAAAATACAGAAAAGATGACTTCTAGGCTTTCGCAATGAGCTAAAAAATGTTTGAAAAAATTCTTTGTAGATTATAAATAGTAAGCATAAATCAGAACCAAATATCAAACTTTATGTTAATTAGTTGTATAATTTAAAACATATAAACAAAAAGAAACTTTTTTCCATCTCTATAATCAAAAATTTTGTCGAGCTGTTAGGTTTGAGAACATGTAAGAAGAATATTAAAGATATATTTAAACTTAATGGGATTTAGTGTCATTAGAACACTAAAAACGTACATTTTAATATTTGGATTGCAAACAAATCAAAATATTTAGCACATAAGTAAGAGTTCTACTTCCCGAGTTCTACCTTCCGAGTTCTACCTTTTGAGTTCTTCCATCCGAATTCTTTTTTCCATATTTCACTTTTTGGATCTACGTTCCGAGTTCTACCTTTTGGTTGTATCTTCCGAGTTCTACACTCCAATTTCTACTTTCTGAATTATACCTACCGAATTCTATCTTCTGAGCTCTTTCGTTCGGATTCTACCTTTCGAATTCTACATTCCCAATCCTATAATTCTAATTCTACATTTCGAGTTCTATCTTCTGAGTTTTTCATTTTGATTTTTTTTTTCGAGTTCTTTTTTTCGATTTTTATTTTATGGTTCTACCTTCTGAGTTCTACCTTTTGATTGTACCTTTCGAGTTCTACCTTCCAAATTCTACTTTCCGAATTATACCTACCGAGTTCTATCTTCTGAGCTTTTTCGTTCGAATTTTACCTTCCGAATCCTATCTTTCTAATTCTAACTTCCGAATTTTACCTTTTGAA
>AGDA01058138.1:0-11419 GCA_000281935.1 Mengenilla moldrzyki | reverse complement strand
AAAAAATCTGATATAATAATGATGGTTATATCAACACAGATTATTAAACATCATCAAAAACATAGTTAAACAATGTTAGCTTTTTTGTTTTTCAAGTAACGTCAACATTTGTTTAATTTCATAAATCATATTTTAATGGCCGAAATTTATGTAAAAAACTTACTGTTTTATTGAAGTTATTCATTTTTGCGAAAACTGGTTTTGATTATTAGGCCTGAGCTAGCCGTAAACTAATGCGTGTAAATCGTAAACTAGAAAACTTGTGCTTTATGACCACAAAATAGTTTATACTTACCAGTCTCATAATGAACAAAGCATTATGAATACATAGCTATAAGTTTTAGTTATATTTGTCAAATATTTGTTTAAAACTACAAAACATATTAGTAGAGCTACTTGGTAGTGGTTGAACGAAAACGTGCTTTCTGTTTAATGAACTTTATTACAAGTGTACCAATTGTTTACAATAAATCAAAAATTCAAATATTAACGGTAGCTACTACCAACTGAGTTGTTATTCTCATATAAAACCTATGAATTTGGTAGAAATTATCAAACACCTCTCTCAAATTTATCAAACTTTTTCTGTTTGTGTATATATATGAAAAAAGGGGTTTAAAGTTTTAAAAACGATTATGTTTTAATTTTGAACGAAAATCGAACCAATACTGTTCAGCATATACAAATAAAAATTAATTTTATCAAAATCCAATGATGCGAGAATAAAGAAAATTAAACCGGTATTATTGTAGAGTACTTGGAAAAAAATTATAATTAAAAACAAAAGAAAAATCGTTCATTGTAGTATTTTTTTTTACTAAACGAATTGATATAGCTGTCCAAAGCTGATAACACGCGTTCGAAAAAGTTGGTTGTGCAAATACGGGCAAAAAATTCGAAAAATTCAAAAAAGGATTAAAAATGACGGATTAATTCCCTTGACTTTTTTAGCAGAATAAAATAATGCAAAAAAATTGGCACATGCGATAACTAATGAGAGATAAATTTTGACGCGACAAAAATAATCGGATATCGGATCCGGTCGGGTGCGTAATTGTTTCATTAAACTTTGGCGTTAATTCTTGGAAAAGAAAAGTTTGCCGTGTGCTTTGGTTCGTTTCAAGAGAAAAACTTGTGACAATTTTAAGAAGGTGTGAATGCAATTTCAAAAGAGAAAACGCGTCTTTTTTGAATTTGTAATGAAGACATAATTTAAAGAAATATGTACTTCCATACGGTTTTGATGAAAATTTTTCCTTTTTGCGCGCAAAAACTACATAAATTTCAAATTAACTTGGCAAAATATTTTGTTTGTATCCTATTGCGTTTGGCAAATTCTTAAAAAAAGATTCTTATTTATTTTTCGCAAATGTGAAAATATTGCATATTAAATTTTACGATTAATTCCCCTTTAATGCAACCGAAACGATTTTATTAACTTTTCATCAATTTTATATTTTTCCACATCGCTTTAAAATATGAACATCTTGACTGATATGTGTTTAAAAAATATACATTTTGAGTGGAAATGTGGAAAACTGAATGACAAATATCCACTTAATTATTTTCGCTCTCGGTACAGACAAATTAATGACTTCTTTCTTCATCATAAATGCAATTGTCCAATTTCTTACGTTTACTCTTTTTAATTAATTTTATTTCTTTTTGTTTAAATCGAGAAAAAACGAAATCAAATTAAGAAAAAAACGTGTATGCAATTTTAATGAGATTTTCGACAGTTTCATCTTGCATAAAAGGTTAATTGCATAAATTAAGAATTTATTTTTAAACTTATTATTCGAAATAATTCAACAACCAAGATTTATTGAGATAAATTTCTTTTTAAATTTAACTTAATTAATTTCGCGAATTGGGCAAAAAATTCAACCGAAAAACTTATTTAAAATTACAGATATCACTAACAAATTTAATATTTTTTCAATTAGTACAAATATTTTTCAAAAATTATAACCATCAAAATTCTACTAGTTTATTTTACCTTTATTACGTTCATATTATTACTTTTTTATTCTAATAAGCTCTATCAAATGTAATTTACCTTTTAAATCACATAATTTCATGTATTTTTTAATAAAAACTTATCTAATTAATTAAAATGTGGTTTTAGAATAGAACTTTACTGAATTTCATTCAGTTTATCAATTTATATTATTTGAAAGTGACATGCAATAATTCGGACAAAAATGAACTGTTATTTAAATAAAATTGATAACTAGAATAAAAAAAAGAGTAAAAAATTCGGAATTTTTGACTTACTTACTGATTAGTTAACTAATATAATAATTTGCATTTGAAATTATTAATAAATATATTTCTACTTTGATTATTACAAACATATTAAATATAGAACTTGGCATTCTATTTAATTTAATTCACCTTTTAGACTCAATCACTTCATATATAATTATTAAGAAATTTATTTATGACTTTTCAATTTACAAATTGTAAATTTAAATGGTTGTGATTAATGACTATTAACAGCTTACTGGTTTCCTAGTGTGTACCATAATTCATCATAAAATAATTTTGCAACTTATTCTAAAACTTTTAGAATTTGCATTCAGTTTTTTTTTCCATTGGTTCTTTTTAAAAGAGTTCTTCTGGTATGTTTAGTTAATACTTTTATTAAATACTTAGTAATATTTTGATTAATTTGACCATTTTTTAATCAATAATACTGCAATTTTATTAAAAACGACCCTATAACAATTAAATGAAGACTTTTGAATGTCTGTTGGGTGTACATTTTAGTTTTTTCAATTTCGTAGCGAAAAAAAAAGATTATTAATAATAAATATTAACGTACACTTTAATCAAAATGTTTTTAATAGTTGAAAGCTATGACTTTCAACTTTCATTCTAAAAGTTTGTATTTTTTACCAAAAAATTGTTTATCCTTTGATGCAATTCAATTTTTTAAGTCATTTTTTCTCGATGACTTCTGAAATGCTAATTTAAGTATTATTTTGTAGTGATTATCGAAAACATTGATTTAATGTGTCATAAATTTTGTAAATAGATTTAGTGTGGTTAAAAAGTAAATTACTTTTTAATAGTACTAAATTTAACTCATACCTTAATTCTATCAATGCTTAATTTGTTGCTAATAAAGAAAATTCATTATAATAAAACCATGATTTTTTGTAATTAAGAATATTATAATAAAGTCATTGTAAACTTGATGTAAGAAATATCACTTTAGAAGACACTTAAGCAAAGAATTGCAAACTACTTAGCAATATTCAGTTTTGATTTCAGCTAGCTCATGTAGTACTTATTTTTATTCTTTTTGAATCATTTTCACGGCGTATAAACATGAATTTATAGCTTTGTAAGTTTAATTTAACCATTTCAAAAGATCACACTTGCTTAAAGTAAAGCTTCCAATTTTTTATTCTCAAAGTTTTTTGGTTGATCAGAATTTTTTCGATTTTTATTATCGAAATCATGATTTTTGAGCTATCTAAACCAAGTTTACAAGTCTAATAAGTTGGTGTATGTTCGTTATAGTTTAAAGTAAACGAAAAGCCTTAGCAGTCTGTTTTTATTAAAGCAAAAAAGTAATATGTTAGCAAACGAGCTCAATAGCCTTCGGCTTCAACGTCACTTAGACTACGACAAGTTGTTCTAGATTTTTACAGTAACAACCAAAAAAAACGTACTATTCGAATTCTCTTTTCGCCATCTTATTATATTCAAAAATAATACTACAATGTTGCCAGTTTCTTTTTTTACCCACCATCAATTTTACAGTAAAAAAAAATGTATCTTTCATAATACTTGTAGCAAGTGTTGGTTTGTTACTATTATGTAATGTCATATCAAATTCAATATAGAATGTAACGAATTTTAAACAACATTAGTGCCATTATTTAATTTAAAAACTACACCATTTTTTAAGTAATTCATTAAACTAAGAAGTTTAAAAAAAATTAAGTTCATATTTTTTTTTAATTTTTCAACAACTTCGTAAGTTTATGATAGTATAAACATATACTTTCAATCACTAATAAAAAAAATTGATTTAACAAAAGAAATGATAAATTAAAATAGATGTTTAACAAAAGTTTGCAAACTTTTTAGTGGTTTCTAATTAGTTGATTTTATTTTTTTTTCTCATTTTTGGAAACTTTTTATTCATTTCAGTAATACTTCATTAACATAAAATGTTGATTTATTTTATAATAAATATCTTCTTTAAGGTATTCTAAATTAGAATGTTTTAAAATATTTTAAAATGTTTTAATATTTAAACAAAACCTTCGTTTGATAAATATATTTGCAATAATTATCGAACAAATAAGTTTTAAAAGTAATTTTTGAATTAAATCAGCTTTTTGGTAAATATTATAAAAAATAAAGAAAACAATGTCATATAATGATATTGGTTATCAATAATTGCGATAATTGACTCATTTTTATCAATAATACATTAATCATTTTCTTATAAGTTTTTTTTTCATAAATATGTCGATAAACAAATATAAAAATATGTATAGATGGTTAAGATATATTACTAGAATTATAGATTAAACTAAAGATTAAATTATCTATAAGTTCTACTAAATGTACGTCATTTAATGAGGTTAGTATAATATAAAACCCACATTTTTCATTTAAATTAAATATTAAATATTTTAAAAGTTGCCTGAGGTTAATTAAAGCAATTTCAATACAAAGTTAATGTTAATATGTTTTTAGAGTAGAAAATGATGCTGGATTTTTGAATATATATACTCTAGCAAGTTTTTATACTTTTAGTAAAAATAATTTTTATAGTTATCGTTTTTTTTTTAACACTGATAGAAAAGTCTACTAAAATGTTAGTAGTTTATTTTACAGTATTTATCCCAAATATATAAAAAAAAATTCTAGAATAAAAAGCTTTTTTTTAAATTTAATTTTCTTTTAAGTAGAAAATAATAAAAGTAAGTAAAATTTTGTATTTTTAAAAGTCATACAGCTTATAGCAAATAATTGAAATTATATTATTTTTTATTTAGTAAGTTTTTCTATCTGTGTAAAAATAATTATTGCTAAAATGCTTGTAAATATTTTCCCGTATAGTTTTTACACCTTTAAACAAATTTATACGGATAAAAATTTCTACTTATTTCCAAGTAGATGTCTACCTGAACTTGGGATAAGTAGAATTGAATCATTAAAAAAGTAAAAATGAATATATTATTGTTTCTATATAAGCATATAGATATTAATTTCAAGTATATTTTTATTAAATCTTATAATATTTTTTATAAAAACAAAGTTTTTTACACTAGTCTTAAATCTAAGTAGAAATTTTTATCTGTGTATGATAAAATTTAGTAACTATGCTCAATCTCTTGTTAAAAAATTAAGTTCTTTTATGTACTTTACTAATTATTTATTTTACAAATAAGTAAAAATGTTTAACAGCATAGATTTCTTTTATTCAAAAAAATTTGCACGAAAAAAATTCATAAAATTTAATTAATACTTTTTAAAACTAGATTTACAGACTGAGCCAATTTTACTCACTGAAAATTTGATTACGATGTATATATAAAATTTTAATATTATTTTTTAAATAATATGATGGTCTTTATAAGTCTTTACAGACTCATTTATATAAGGTGATTTGGAACTATTTTTTTGCAAAAACTTCAATTTTTAGTATGAGTCAAATTGGCTGTCTTCAGTAAAAATATATCATAATATATCATAAATCTAATGTTAAGTGATATTTTTTTACAATTTTTGTTATTTTAATTAGTTTTATAGCAGTGAGTTCCATTAATCTGATTTTTAACAGTACAGAATATTTAATTTTATCATATTAAGAATATATTATTAGTCTCTAAAATAAAAAAATGTTATTACAATTTAATAACTTAAATAAATTTTGAATAAGTTTTTTAGAAAGAGAGTAAAAAATAAAAAGTAACATAAATTTATTTGACTAAGATGCTTTTTTGTATCTTCACATGTTTAAATATTCGATTTGTTTTTAGACCTTATAAAACTCCATAAAAATCTTTACTAAGAATTTCCCTAAAGTGCAATTTTTATTTATCTAATGATGGTTATTGCTTCCAATAAATTAGCTTGATTCATCTTAGCCATACGGACATAAGTAAGAGTAACGTTAACTTGAAAATTTGCATAAAAAATATACAATTTTACGCTAAAGGGACCTTGTGATGATCGTGAGACCTGAAAAATCTAAATCAAGAGGAAACATTTAAAAGACTAATAGCCGAGATACGGATGCTTCTGGAGATGCTGATGCTGTCATCAAACGTGTTTCATAAAAAAGACCGCTTTTTATAAACGAAAAATCTTCAGTGAAAATCAAACTTGATTTTATTTACGGTCTGATAGTTTTAATACAATCCTCGACTTTTAACATACTTTTAGTCTTCCAGTTTTTTCAGACTCTTGAAATACACGTACACGTATTTCATATATATATATATACTCATCAATGTTTTCGAAACAATAAAGTAAAATAATTAGTTGTCAAAATGGCGCCAAACTTCTAGATTTCTTTCTCAGTCGATTTTCTCACGATTTTTTTAAGATTTTAATTTCTTATCAATTGACACTTTTTTTCCAAACCGAAAACGTCGAAGTAATAAAATAAAAATCGAAAAAGTTCTAGCTTATTTAAATTTTATCTGAGAAAAGATGTCGATTTTTTTATATGTAAAGTACATGTACAATTCAATGTTAATGCATTGTGACATATTCACTGAATTCGTAATTGTTTATATGCTTAAATTATTATTATTTATTTTAATCACATAAATAACGTAAGATTTTTTTAAGAGCAAGGTGTGTTTAAAAAATTAAGGGTTTTCTGGTTTTTTTTTTTGGAAAAAAAACATCTGTAAAAATACGAATGAAACTATATTTTTGGATGAGAAAAAATTGGCAGAGATAACTTGTCTAAATTTAAAATTAACGATGTGGTTATTGATGGGAATTGCTAATTTGATAAGAAATTAACAGTTTGCCAACTTTTTCTTCGGTAAGACAAGAACATGTTTTGGATCCTTTAACATCATTTCAAGCTTAAACTACCTTGCCTTTTCTTTTAAGAGACGAAATTTACGACGTAGAAGAGAATTTATCAATGAAACTGTGTAGGTGTAAAACAATGAAACGAGCATCGAAAGAACATACATACACACAAATGTATATATACACACACACATATAAATACAAGAGAGTGAATTAAAGATTTTATCCCGAACACAGAGAAAAAGAGGAAACAACGTTTTTAATTATTTCACACTGCGCCTATATATACCTGTTGTTGCCGTTCACTGCTAACAAGCAACACACATCAATTTCCATAAAAGACAAAAGACGTAAATATCGAGGAACGAATAATAATTGTCGAAATGTAATAACACAAATGTTTATTAAAATTCTGTTATGCAAGAATGCAATTCCAAATGACAACAGTTGCCCATCTACGTGAATATGCAACTTGCATTGCAACGTCACAATTTTACTATGATTTAAGTAAAGTGGTAACTGAACTGTTTCATTCTCGTGGCAATATTTTATTAAAATATTCAGTCAAATTTGAGCAAAAATAGTTTGATTCCACGTATTTTAGTATATTATGCACAATCAAACATTAAGCTCAAATCATTTATGCGCATGCGAAATTCAAGTCTTGGTATGTTAATATTTTTTTGGTTATTAGCGTTAAGCTCATCAGCATAAGTCACTGAGTGAGAAAAACAGACAAAAGAACGGAAAGTATGATTACATGAATATCTCAATGATTAGAATTATGTAAATGTACATAAATATACAGATATAACAGAGATGAGCAAATGCAGCTCTTCAACTATAACTGACAAGAACCAGCAAATTTATGTAAAAATGTACGTTTCCAAAATTTTTGAATGATTTTTAAATTCTTTTCAATTATAGAATTTGAAATATCGACGTTTAATTTTAGTATCAAAAATATCTATGAGATACTCAGTATAAATATAAAGAATTAAGTCAGTTAGAAAAATCGAAAGAAATACAAATAGTTAATATTATTTATTTATTTATTTACACACTTCAACTAGTTTTGTGCGGCTCCCAAAAGTATCATATGTACCCACCCCTGGGATATAAGTTCACCCGCGAGTACATTTTACTTTGAACAATTTTATGTTACTAAAATGTTATTATTAATATTAAACTTTTTTATTGTGCGAAAATAACATATATAACAGCCTAAATCTTTGTGTCAGAACGCTCAATTTATTGTCAATTTGATCACTAAATTTGAACTTTTATTGAACATTGAATTTGAACTTTTTATAATATTAGATTAATTCATTCATTGTGTCGGAACTCTCAATTTATTGTCAACTTGAACACTAAATTTGAACTTTCAACGTATTTTCAAATGAAAACTGGAATTTCCGAACCATACAGGCTGTTTTTTAGTCAACGATTCCAGACTATTTGATACTTTACCTAGAAGTGGTGTAATTAGTTGCGACTGAAACAGGCGCAACAATCGCTTCTATTTATTATATAATTTGCATAACTTTACTTAACCTGGCTGAATATAGCAACAATACGTTTAACGTTTGACTTCTCATTTATTAATCTTTTGGCTTCCGAAGAATAAAATATTGCTTGTGATTTGTGATAAGTTGGTCAACGCTGATCTATCGTATTGCTATCGTAAGCCATAGGTAAGAAATAAATGTGGATTATTTTCGAATTTGACTTCCATCCTGTAAATAATGGAGTTCAGATAAGCTGAAATATTAACGAAACGTTTGGCAATGATGTAACTAACAAATATACATTAAATTGATAGTTAAAAATTCAAATATGGAGTTTTTGATCGCAAAACATACAGGTGGTCAGTCTGAGAACAAGGGTGTTGATAACTAACTAAAATTTATAGTAGAAGCAAATCCATCTGAAATAACGCATAACCGAGCATCAAAGTCTGAAGTTACCATCCTAACAATATTAAGTTATTTGAAGCATAATAAATCAAATTTTTGATTTCAAATGACTCACAAAGTGTAAATTTAGCAACGTTTAGCAACGTTGAACTCTTTTATTTTTTTAATATAATTATACAAATAACTGTGTAAATCTGAAATTGAAACATTTAATTAATGAAAAGTTGAATTTTTTACAATAAATTTGATGAAAGACTATGTAATTTAAAAATTAAACAAATTGTAAATATTTTTTATATAAAATAACGTTTGTAAATTTTTAACAATAAGTAATTTTAAAGTAATTAACAATAAAACAAAAATGTCTTAATATTTCGAAGTTCATTTTTTTCACAAGTAGCTAATATTAAGATAATTCAAAAAATCAAAAAAACTTTTTTTCAATAAATATAATAATTTCTTATGAAAAAATGTATAAAATAGTTGTTTATACATAAATATACAATTATAATCAAAATAACCTTACTTGGTAGGGGAATGATTTGGAAATATTTCACTAATGTTGCCATCAACTATTTTACAAGAAGTTAAGTCTTTTAATTTGTATTTTTTTGCATAATTCAAAAGTTATTTTTTCGCAAATTACTTAAAAACATACCTATAAACACGATGCAAAGTATTGTTTCTAATAGAGTAAAAATCTGATTATTATAACTAAGTAAAAATAAAATTAAACACTACTAAAAAGAAAATTTAAATATTAAATTTATGAAATCAAATTTAAATTACCATAATCAAAAATTCTGAAAAATATGTGTATATTTTTAATTATATAAGTAATTTATTTCAATTAATGAAACTAGTTAAGTCTCGGTTCGACGCTTTAAAAAAAATCTAAACTAATTAAAAAAGTTTATTATTTTTTGAGAACTAATTTAATAGCCTGATAACTGTTCTTACTACATTATTGTTAATTAAACATCGTGTACGTAACCAAAACTTATAACAGTTATGAAAAATTTGATAGTTATTCTCAGTTAATTTTTTACTGAATGCAAAATTTTATAAAAAAAAAAAACATATAAAATATTTTACATGAAAAAATGCGTTTTTTTAAAGCATCAATTGTAAAAATATTTGTGTAACATGTGATTTACATGAATTTTTGGCTTGCAGATGTTCAACAACTTTTATTGTACCGTTCATTGTGAACTGTTCAAATAAAAATGCATAACAAAATTTTCATAATGCATGCGGTTATTTGATTTCGGTAAAAAAAGGCTTTTGAAAGAGGAAAATTCATCAACTATGAAAACTCTGTTTACTATTCTCACTGGATTATGATTATTATTATTCTAGTTATTATTAAACTATTGTTTGCATACACGTATTTATCCGATTTTTCTCCATAAATTCCATAAATTGTCACTTATTTTATTTACTTAAAGATTAATTCATTGTCGAACAGATCTTTACTCTTTGTAACCACCATCAATCTTATTATTTATTTATTTATATTTACTTAAAAAGACACGTTTGTACACACTGCTCATTTTTCAAAAATGAAAAAAAAATTTAAATTGTCAGTCCGATTATTAATGTTTTTTTTTGTTTATTGCTTTAATTCAACTTTCTGAAGTTGTTTTAAACTTAATTACCCTTAGAGAATAGATTGATGTATAATAACATACAGTTTAATTAACAATATTACTTGAATAGTATAATTTTCTCGTATTTGAAATCTTAACTAATTGTGAATTTAGTAAAACTACTACTTTTTAGTAATATGTTTAATAATATTTTCACATAGATATAATCAGTATCAAATAAGGAAACAAAAAGTTATCTTGGTTTAAATTGATTAATTAAAATTATTAAAATTTTTGTCTCACTTCCTCCAAGCTGTGCTTCTTTGTCATACACGGATTTGAAATTCATAAATTAAGTAATTAGTCTATATGTAATAAAAAGAAGTATATAAAAAACAACATTACTTATATAATGAAATTACATACAGAAATTATAAAATCGTCCATTTTTCATAAATTTAACACCTAACGTCTTTAAATTGATAAAAATCTTGAAATGAACTTTAATACGCAGTCTTCCTACTACTTTTAAGCAAATTTTGTTATTATAAGTAAGTAATTTTTTAACATAAAACTTGATAAATTTACTTCACATATGTGCTCTATTATATATTAAAAAAAGTAAATCTTTTTGTTTTTTTTATTCATTTTTAAAAGATAGCAAGCAATAATTCATAAAATAGTTTTTTTTTGTTTAAGTCAGGGGTGCCCAGTCCAAATAGGTTAGTGGGCTAGACAAAAAAGTATTAAACATATCAATATAAAACAAAAAAATTATTGAAAATATTTCTATCGTGCAAATTTTAAAACATTTTATTACTTTACAATTAATTTTGCACACTTTTTTTATTTTACTTGATTTTTTTTTTTAAATTAACGAATATTTTAAAT
>AGDA01058127.1:0-11367 GCA_000281935.1 Mengenilla moldrzyki | reverse complement strand
AGCATATTAAATAAAAAACTAAAACCACATTTAAGGAACATTTGAGCTTATAATTGCTTTATTTATAAATCATTTATTTCTCATTTAGAAAATGTTAAAATTTCTAAACTATAGTAAAGTTTAACTTATACATAAGTGACTGAATAGTTTAAAGACTTTGTTAAGCAAAATTTGTACTCGTATAGCACAAATTGTATATTATACGTTTATTATACGTTTATTATACGTTTATTATACGTTTATTATACGTTTATTATACGTTTATTATACGTTTATTATACGTTTATTATACGTTTTTTCAACCATTTTTTAAACAATAATCGTATAATAAACGTTAATTTTCTTAATAAAAATAAATAAAATTTGAGACGATTTTTAACATGTATTAGACTGTTTTAAACGTGTAATATACAATAATTCCCAACAATGATTTACAAGGGTATTTATATACAATTTTTAGCTGATTTTTTCCTATATAGAATAAATATTCATCTAATAAACTTATAAAAAACATATAAATCTGATTGACTATAAAATGTATAATTTGAACGTATAATTAGTGAATAATACACTGTACTATTAGATGTATAAAAATTACCGTGGAATAAAAAGTCTGAATTCCACTTGAGATCTACGTATAATACATTCGTCTATTATACGTATAAAAGACGTATAAATGCTTTAAAGTTTCCACCGTATAAATTTTTTGTTGAAATTGCAGATATTAAACGTATAATAGTATCATTTATTAATCGATCTAAAATAATGTAAATGTAGATCGTCTAATACACCATTTGTGCTATACGGGTAAATTTCCATCTAGAAATACTAATATGTAAACATACACATCTATTTTTCTTAAAAATATAAATAAAACTAGAAATCGAAATCGAAGTCGAAGTCGAAGATAAAGATGTATTAAAAGTCAATAATCAACAGTGAGTAGTCAATGAATTATGTATTATCTCTGAGCTAAAGGAAGTGAAAATAAAGTAAAATTAGCATGCTGAATAAACTGGTAAAGCTATTGGCAACAATAGACTGCGATTATTCTAATTGAAGTCGGGCAGATAATTGCGATGTTCGCGCTTGAAGTTTTATTCATGAATTGTGCGGAATTGCGAATTGATTTCGTTTAAGCGAACACGAACAATTATTCGAGTACGTTTGAGAAAATGGAAATTGTTGCCGAAAATGATGCGTTATTATCCGCATCCACTTACCGTGCTGTTCATAAAGAACACGTGGCAGTAATGTGTCTTCGTGCTAAGATCCTTTGTAATGTACGCGAAATGCGTCAAATCTTTGCTATCTTGACACACACAATGGATATTCTTGATGTCGTGCTCGCAAATCGCCTCCTGCTCCGTCGACGCGATTCGCAACCGGTAAAAAAGAAAAACCGATTAAGAGCTTATTGCCAATTGTGCTGCATGGATATTTATTAAATTTCAAATAAAAGGAAACATAGTAATAATAGTAATAATAAGGGATATTGAAACCTGTGTAACCGTGTTTAAAAAACGAACACCTCGAATTGAAATGGATAAAATAATTTCTGGTGTCGGTTTCGGATTCGATTCACTTCGCTTCAGCTTTTCAATCGATTTTCGTGTCGATTCCATTCCTTTCAATTCTCTGACTATTGTCGAACCTAAATACTTTAAAATGCGTTACATCAGTTCATATGCTAACTATGTGTCTTTACAATAAACTCGTCTAATCTTTTTTTAATAAATATTTATTAACTAATTTAACTCCTCAGCCATTTCCAGTGTAAAATATATCTAAAATTCGTCATAAGATAGCTAAGAAATATCTATTTTCATTTGATAGCAATCGTTTAGATCAGAGATCGCCAAAGTTGTCTATTTAAGGATCTATTTAATAAAGATGACAGTCGATGGAAAAATAATTCTTTTTTATAATTATTTATTATTTAATAAATATTAAAGTATTTGAATTTCAACATTGTGATTTATTTTTCATAAAACTATTGTTACATAATGTACTATTATTTTAATAAATGTTAAAAATCATAAAATAAATGTAAATCTAATAGTTTTATTCAAATTATTAGAAAATCACTTTTAATTTAAGCTTAGATAGAAAAAAGTTAACTATTGTATGCCTTAATGATCGATATCTTTTTAAATGGGATAATAAACAAGAAACGAGTAAAATTGCAGTAAAACAGAGGATAAAAATTGTCATTTTGTATAAATATATCTTGAAATCATTATTAAAATAAAGCTTAGATATGTCTTAGACAAAAATGGTTAATAGGATTTTTTCTTCGCTTTCTATTTGTATTTTAGTAAAACGTTTTGCTATATTTTGGATAAACAAAAATTTTGCTAATTAAAAAAATATTTATGGTAATTTAAAGAATTTTTTCCAATTTTTCTAAAAAATTCCACTCTAATAGCACATTAAATTCATTTGTCCTATTTTACTAAATATTTGTTTCAGTGTACTTAAATGAAGGAATTGAAAAAGCATTTTTTCTTCCCAAAATCACTTTATGTTACATTTAAATCGTTAAAAAAAGAAAAGCCAAATTCGTGAGTCAGATCAGATTTTAATATGTAATAAGCCTGTAATAAATATGTTTTGTGCGCGCTATGTCAGAACTATAAATTTGTTGTAAATGTGTTTAGGTCTGTCATCTGCTTAATATGAGATTGTTTAAAACGCGTTAAAGACTGTTATCAATGTGATGCAAATATCTTATAAATATGTTTTGGATGGTTTTAAAATGTACTAAAAATAAGTGGACGTGTATAATGGGTTTTTCAACGTATATGTTATAAATGTCTTATAAAAATGTTATGCTAGTGCTTTAAACGTGTTGTTACTCTACGTTAGTTTTATTTTGAATATTATGAATAGACGTTTAATATTTCTTAAAACAAACTTTTTTTTTCAAATTTTATTTTTTTAAAAAAATACAGCTACATATGCGAGTAAATACGTTTACTAAACCTGATAGATTTTCATTCAGTCAATTAGAATGTGCTAATGAATGAATGAGCTATTTAAAACTTTAGTTACAAAGAAATGAGTAAAGAGCGAAACCTTTATAATAATATTTGAATCTATTCCAAAAATTTGATTGTTTCTTACGTTGGCAATGTAAGCAATGGAACCAGTGACTAGAATAATTGGCTCGTGTTTCCATTCTGGTTTTGTGGTCAGTCCACTTCGTGATTCCAAGTCAATGAGCAAATGACCGGGGTCTCGAATAGTAAGTTTATTGCTACTGTCTTGATGAACAAATATAGGTGGTGGTGGTGCCGGGCGCGACTTTTTCCACTTTTGTCGTCCTTTTTGTTTTTCTTCGTTTAAGTCGTTTCGTAATTGTTGAATATTACTCTTCTATAAAAGTAACATTGTAACGAAATAATAAAATGTAAATTAATAAAAAATTTATCATTTTTTATCGAGTTTTATTTAAAATCGTTTAAATTTTTAAAATGAGTATCAAACATTTTAACAATGAATAAAGGAATATAAAGTATAAGAAACACCTTGTTTTTTTAGTGATTAAAGTAAGTAGAAATTTTTATCCATGTATCATTAAGGTAAAGTATTCAGTTAGACTTATTACACGCACTCACATAACACTTTTTATCGTAAAATAAAATAATAAATCAATTTTAATTAAAAATATTTAAAGAATCTACCAACTCATGATATTTAGAGTGCATTCAGAAATTCAAATAAGTGTTAAAAAATTGTAGAAAAGTTACATATTTTTTGCATTATTTGTACAAATATTATTCACTTTTATTTGGGAACTAACCAAAATAGCTCTTTTTGCTATTATTTTCTATACAAAGTAAACTCTTCCTTTAGCAGCATTCTTTTAATATTAATCAAAACTGACAAAATTTTTACTCCTTAAGGACGAATTATTTTACTAAGTTCGTGGGTGACTATAAACCATAAAATAACATAGAAGAAAATCTGGCATATGAATGAAAGAAAGGCGTGCTGTTCCTTTTCACCTCTTTTTTGGTGCGTGATGTAATTCTGTGCGGACTCAATCTGTATTGTCATATAAAAAATGTTTAAACAACTCTGTGATCAATAGAGAAATTTCTTAAGAAACTATTCTGTGTACACAAAATACAAATTTTGCGTGCGCACGCAGCAAAACAATTAGCGTTTAATTCCTAGAACTTTTATTGAAAAGTTGCACGCCTTGACTTCCTTCTACGGTATTCAATGTTATAAACACGTTATAAACCGTTATCTGTTTTAAAAAGTTTTTTTTGATTGTTCAGCATATATTTCCTGTAAACATTGAGGTTTAGTTTAGAATCATACTTATGTGTGTTTGTATTTTCAAGTATATCTATATTTTCAAATATAAAATTTATTTGGAAGTAAATTGTTTAACATTAGCCTTACGGGCTACTTTCAAAATCTTTGCGGTCGATGTCTTCGCCACTCCTAATGTAGAAGCTTAAATGGAGCTTTTGTCGCTATGTTTTAAAACAAATTTTTCTTGTGTAGTTTGGTTGATTGCTGTACTATACTTCAAACTATACTATTTCTATACACAAAACACCAACTCTATATTACACTAACTTTACACTAAAATGAATTACCGAATGCACTCATAGTGAAGCATTCGATTATATAAAATAGTAAAACGTTGCTCGATTTTTTAAAAATAATTTAACATTATCACCATATTAAATTTTTTAAGTTATGTAACTTGAATAAGATTTAAACTTAATGTACGTACCAAATTCTTCAAATCTGCATTTATGTCCTCAATCTTAGGGCCGGAATTGACTCTATTACTGTCACTAATCGAGTACAAAATCCGTTTCCTATGTCCAAGTTTTTCGATCTCTAGCACTGCAGACAGTTCAATATCCCATATTCGTTGTACGCGTTCGAAATCGATGTACAAGTGTTTGTGAAACGTATCACTGTATTGTTCCAAGTGTATGGACTTAAGCCATTGCTCGATTAACGACGTACTGATTTCCGTTTCGTTATTGTTATTTTGTGCATTAAATTGCTTATAAAACAATTTTATCTCGTCAATTTTATTCGGAAGCTTCTCGATCTCTTTTACGATTGCTTTTACATCTTTTTCATTTCGTATTCCTAATTCTCTCAAATCGTTCTCATCAATTACACCGTTCTATTATTAGTGGAAATTATAACTCATTTTACTAGATTTCATTACGATTTTTTCTCTTTATTGAACTCTAGTCGATTTAATTATGCAATTAAAGGTCCCCTTAGTCGTTTATTGTTAAATTAGCGTAAAATTAAAAGCTCATTTTCCTTTCGAAAAAACTTACCATGAAATCGATGTCATCGAAGCCGCTCGATAAGAATTTCAACTCCCAGTTCTCGAAGCCGATACTCTTGAGCCATTTGCCAATTGTTGGTGGCAGTGCAGCTGGAACGGACTTCGACTGCTGACTTGTTTGACTCCACTTCAGTATTATCAACTGTGTTCGCTATACTAATGCCCATGAGTCGACTCTGAAACTCTTTCTCTAGCTCGTTAACAAACACGGATTCGCGTACTAGCCCGGTACCGAACGACTCCATGAAAACTTGTATTTGGTTCCATTCTTCTTGTTCGTCAAAGTGATTAGTAGTAGTCAAATTTTGACAATCGTATAAGCTTTTTGGACGACTGGGACGTTTTTTATCCGAGCTTCGTTCAGAACCCTTTAGCAATCCTGGAAATGGGCAAAAACTCATTACTATGTGTAACAATAGGGCGCTTTTTATACTTTAGTTGCAATAAAATCCCGCGTATATTTTTTATGCGAAAGAATTCTCGTAAATTTTTTATTATTTCTTATCAGTGAACCGTTACTGTTTTGTGCTTTTGCTAGTGTTATTAATGCGAAAACTTCATGCAAAAAACAACAACAGTAGAACAAACAATGCTGAGTAATAAAAAAGTTTTATGAAGAAAAAAGATTACATTTTTAGAATTTTAATTAGAAAAAAAAATTGTTTTCAATTCGAGAACCTTTGACCAAATTGAAAAACAGTAAATACAAATCATTAAATTAGTTAAACCGAGCCGTTTCATAAGAAATTCGAAAAAGTCAATTGTTTCAGATTTACCTTTATGCATATTCTCATTTTATAAAGAAATCATTAAAAGTGCTTTTTAAAGATGCAAATTAAACATTATATGTATGAAAACAATACTTTTAACATACTAAAGAATTTTATAACTTATTCTTCAGTTTCATATGAGTTTCCTTGGCCCATACTTTTTACACTTAATAAAAACATTCACGTATATAACAGATTCCTTCAACGCTTCAAGTATAATATTGATCTTGTTCAATTTTCACACGCTATTACTTATGGAAACATCGCGGAAACTCACGGAAAATTAATCTAACAATATTTCGGCACTTTATTTACAGTTTCAATTAATATTTTTGCAACAGCACACTCTGTTCTATTTTTAAATTAAGTTCAGCGTCTTTAATTATAAATTTAAAAAAAATGTATTGTGGGTTCAAGGATTTTTTCCATTTCGGACTCGTTTTTAACATTTTTTTAACATGAAATTAATCATTTTGTAATAATCGTTTTTCCTAATTTACAAATCGCGTGTTTCTCTTCTAAATATTTTTCGTTTATGAAATCAAATTTGACTTTAAATATAAATCGAGTTAGTTATATATTAACTTTTATTTAGACTTTTGGATATTTTTTTAGCTAAAAGCATTTAAAAACACTTTTAAGATTTTTAAAATTTACTTCAATTTCATCATTTTTATTTAAAAACGGTTTTTGTAAATTTCTTTGTAATTAAAAGTTATTTATTTATTTAAGAATATAATTTATTATAAAAATAAAATTCTTATTTATTAAAATAACAAATAAAATTTTTATTCATATTAATATAAAATAAAATTAAATCTAATGATCTGTGAGATTATGTTAATAAATATTTTGTATCGTTAATTAGTATAAAAACATATTTCACTACTTTACATATTAAAATTTTATCTTCTAAATTTAAATTTAAATATGAATTTATAGATGCCATATGCTGGGTAATTTTTGCAATTTAAAACTGTTACATTGAAATAAAAAAATAATTTATTCTACGAATTATTAGAACTTTTTGAATTAAAGACAGTTATTTTGAAATTAATTAACGACAGGAATTTTTCTAGAAATACATATAAATTTAAAACTTTTTATACATTGTAATGTCAAATAATTAACCTAAATTGATTGACTTTACGTTTATAAAAATTCTTTTTTGCTTAATAAAAAATATATAAAATTTTTAAATTATTTGGAGAGATTTTCCCAAAAAAAACAATAATTTAAAACAATTAGATTTTTATAAATAAAATAAGTAAAAAATTAAATAAAAAATGATAAATTTAGACATTTACATTAATTCATTATGTTAATATTTAGTTTGTGTGTGAATATACAGATGTTTGCTTAATAATGATTATAAAAATAAACATAATCATTTAGTACATTTAGAAAAAATTACTTATTAAACTTATTAAATTATTAAAATTTATTAAAAAAATTACTTATAACATGAATTTTACCTTAAGTCTGATTTAAAATGAATATATTTATTAAATATATTAAAGCTACTGATTTATTAAGAGTTCGTTATTTTAGTTCCTTGATTAGTTGATCGGTTTATTTCAAATTTTTAAATATCTGACGTCATAATGACTTAACTTTCGAGATATTTTTTGGCGACATTTATTTCAACATTTTTACCTTAAAAATTATACAGTTTTTAAAGAAATATTTTCACTACAACAAAACAGTTTTTATGAAATTTTTACAAAATATATTACAAAATACAAAATCTTTATTTAAATTTAAATTTTGAATTCTTTCGATCATTTGTTCTAGGAAAAAAGTTATCTACTCCAACGAAATTGAAACCTTCTACTATAATTTGATTTCAATTTTTACAAAATTCTGTAACCGTTATTTTTTTTAAAAAAATATACAGAATAAAAAAGAAAAATTCATAAATTGCTCTTTTCAAGATTCACGGTTTTGTAGAAATTTTAGTTTTTGGTTCCGTTCATAAATTTAAATTTCTTTCGTTAAAATGAGATTTTTTTAAAAAATTCACAAAAACCACTAAATATTTAAAAACTCGACATGATTTTTGAAAATCATTTATTTCTATTTCGTCTAGCTTACACAGATGTGCAAACGTACAAGTTGCTTTTATTAAATAATTTATTAAGATTAATTTCGGTAATTTGTATTAGTTATTAGTTGTTTAAATATTATTTAATATAACAAATGTAGTAAAGTGTATTACATATGGTAATAAGCATTATAAGCTTTTTAGTATATATTATTTTATTATATGAATTTTATCAACCTGGTTAGAAAAGCTAGTTATCACTATAGGTACTAACTTTTTTAGTAATTTTTATAATTTCTTTCATAAAAAATAATAACTTTTTCCTCTATGTGAATGTAATTAAAAACAAAACTAAAATGTTTAGTATACTTCAAACACAAAGTATATTTTACTTTTCGTACACTTGTAAATATATTCCGTCCATTAAATTTATCTTAATACTTTGTAAATATTCCAGTTATATTTTTGTTTATGATTCAAATGTAAATTGCGATTTTACATAGTAATAAATTGTTCTATTGCAAAAAATCTCTAGAAGCACAAAAATAAAATGTGAAAAAATTATAAAGTTTATTTTTAACTTAAGTGCTATTGTCTTATGTTCTTTCTAAAAAAGTGATAAGAGTATGTGCATATGTGTGTGTAGACATTAATCACGTTTTTAAAAAAAAACCTCACTACAGGAATATTTATTTAACACTTTTCGTCACTTAAGTGATGACTCATTAAACGATATAAACACCTTGGTGTAAGAGAATAGCTTACCGGCAAATGGTTGATTAGCTTGTGACATTTCTTCAATCTGACTGCTTTTACTCGATAAATTGCTGGACAAACTGCTGCTGGTTTCACTTCGATTTTTATTACGAGTAAAGTAACATTCATCAATTTCAGTTTCAGCATTTCTGCAATTTAATTCCTTAAAAAGATTAAAAGAAAAAAGCTAACGTCAATTTAGCTAGTATCCAATCTCCAATCTCCAATATCCAAAATCGAAATAATAAAATTTTGCTATAAAAAAGAAATCAAAACCAGATGATGAGCTAATTCTAATATATGAAAATGATAAGTGATGCATAAGATTTTCCGGTGATTCGCAGAAATATTTCCATATATTCGTTTTTCGCCGTTTTCCATCTTTCGTTTCAATAATAAAATTACTTTTAAATCGATATTTGTTATCGAAAATTTTTTTACACTTTACTGATTGTCAAATTTTCCACTTCAATGCCATTTTTCAACACAATAATAAAATTTCCGTATATAAATATATCTGTATAGATCAGGTGCTGGAAAAATCGCAAAAAGAGGGTTTTCACTATGTAGCAAAAAAAATGTAATAATAAATGAGCAATTCATTATCGATGAAAAGTCATCGAAGCATAAGTTCACGTGAAAATTGTTAATGAAAAAATGTCGAGGGGTTAAAGCTTTAAAGTCTCTTAGCTTTTTTCACGATGACTATTCAATGTAAATGTGTAATTCTTTTAGAAAAATGCACTGCACACATTCGTTTAATTAAAAGTTTCGCCTCTTTTTTAAAAAATGACGTAAAACACAATTTTAAAAAAAATTAAAAAGTTCATTAAATTTTACAGACAAAAAAAGCAATTAGTTTTTCAACAAGTTTACGACTTCATTTTCCTAATTGGACCAAAATATTGAAAGCCAAAATTGATTTTATTGGCGTCAGGTTGACATTTTATTAATGTGATTTGAATCAATGTTTGTGTACCGTAATTTATATAGCATAGTAAACAGATATATGTATAAGAGCAAAATACTGATTTATTGAATTAATTGTTTTCGTTTTAGACATTTTGAACTTTTGAAATTTTAACGAGGTAATCAATTTCTATTATCATATACAAGTTTAATTTTATTTGCAATAAATTTAACTCTAAAATTGCTTAAAAACTCACTCTTGAAATTTTTTAACACGTTACTGCCAAAAAAACTTTTTTTTAAAAAAAGTCGTGATTTTTTTCTTATTTCCAGTAATATTAAGTGTCTTTATTACCAATTAAATTCTATTTTTATTTTTTTTTTTGTTTTGTTGGTACAATTGCTTATTTATATCTATCACACAGATCCGAGTATCTGGCAACGTCAGCAAAATATCTATTTAAATACTAAATATACGGGTCTGTGTTTACTATAAATATCGTATTCCATTTATATTTAATACTAAATAAGTTTAAATAGAATATAAACTGATAAATAGTTTTAATTAAATTTAATACAACAATAAAATTATGAAAAACAATTAGCAGAAGTATTATTAAAAAGGAGTACAATAAATTACAATAAATTGCCTTTAAAATAAATTGATCTTTAGAATTAGTACTTTCGGAATATGGCAGGAAAATGTTAGGCATTGCTTAACACTGGCGATCAGTGTGCCTAATAGACTAATGCTTTTATATTATAATTAAGGAATGTCCTCGTCATCTAAATCAGTAGTTTCTAAACTTTCAAAACGTACAGTCTTCTTTTTATGATCGAAAATTTCCTCGAGTTTCTAAGTAAAAAAGTCTTATAAATGATTTCTAAAAAAAATTATAAATTATAATGAAACAATTTTTTGAACAATAACTTAGTTTTAGTTATAACACTTAAACAAGTTACACCCACTACTGATACTAAACGTGATAAATTAAGTGATATCAAGTTTGGCAATATTAATTCACAAAATGCTATATACTTAAATAACATATTGTATTTTAAACATTCATTCATGCAATTGTTATTTGCACAGAGCAAAAAATGGCTACAATTTTTTATACATTGTTTATTATTTTGATTCGCACAATAATAAAATTGAACTACGGTTATAATATTTTACACTAAATGTTGTACAGACACCCTGACGATAGTCTGGTATTAAAAAATAATTTTTAGTTGTACATGGATTTCCTGAATGATACTGTGAGCCTTTGATGGCTCATAGAAATCAGATTGGAAATTAATGGTCTAAATTTTCTCTGTTATTACGCAAAAATTTATAAAAAAATTTGTTTTTTACCATAAAAAAGTTATAAATAAAATTAGGATATGTAATGTTAAGTGTTTTCTAGGTAATTCTTGAGATGTTTAAAACTTTATTTAAAAAATGTTTTTTATTTCTTATTTTTGTTCTTTAAATATTTCAATATTTTTTTACATTTATGAGGCACTTGCAGATATTTATGAAAATATATATTTAACATTTTTAA
>AGDA01058126.1:0-10777 GCA_000281935.1 Mengenilla moldrzyki | reverse complement strand
AAAAGTTTGTTCAATAATTTTATAAAATTGTTGATAAATATTATCAAATATTTTTGATTATTCAAAAGTTTTCAGTTAATATATTTCAAAAACTATTAAGAGATATATTTAAAAAAATTATATAAACAATTTTTATATAATTTTTCAATAATATTAATTAAATGTAACTTTTTCAATTTAACAATAATATTATCAATAAACAACGTGTTTATAAAAGTTTTCTAATACACAAAAAACATAAAAAATAATAATATGATAAAAATTTTTTTATTATTATAGAAAAATATTGTAAAAATATTCTAAAAATTTATATAATTTAAAAAATATATTTAAATTAATTAAAATATTTAAAAAAAACTATTTATTTCTAATGATTAACTTATACACATAGTGAAAAGTTTACCTAATTTTAGTAAGCATTGTCAGTGTTGGCTCTAAAAAGTTTTTTTACCTATATTTATGAAGTTTTGTATGTTTTAGTAAAAAATTTAAAAAGTTTTAGAAAAATCTTTAATTGTAGAAAATATTGTCAATAAACGTACTTAATATAAGTAGCATTTTTTATTGTATTTTATTAGTGTACAATTTGGTATCAAAAGTGTTAAGTAAATTAAAAAATTTATACAAAAATTAAAGTAACTTTGCTTGAGACTAAAAATTGTTATTGAACATAAAGTTAAAACTGGAATTCAAATTTAGTTTGTTCAAATTTTATTGACCCTAAGCTATTCGAGGGTCATCTGTCAAGTTTTTAAAATTAATAATAAAATGTTAATAGCCAAATTGTTTAAAGGTATTACACAATTTTAAGTGTTCTGAAGCCTATATGAAAGAAAAAACTTGTTAATAAACTCCATGAATTTATGTACCAAAAAATAACGGCACCTTAATAATCGAAGTTTATTTCAAGTAAATGATTTTTATTTATATTCGATGTATCTACAGGCAGACTTACATATTTTAATAGTTGTAAAGTTTGGCGTATTAAAGACTCAGCTTCAAAAGCAGTTGGTGGCATTATTTCTTCTGCTAGCGGTGTACACACCAACTGAATATCTGCTTCATTCTGTGGTACTTTCGGAGCCGGTCTTCCAGACCCACGCTTCAGTTTCCGTTTTGGGTTCGATTTCCGCACACACGTGTCATCGTAAATCTCAGTGATAGCTACAGGCTCCAAAAGCTGTTTACGAACCTTCCGATCATACAGTTCTTCGCTTTTGCCTCGAGTCAGCCTGTACTGGGAAAATTTTTGTATGGTACCCGGCACTTCTTTGTCCACACTTGGTATCGACTTGAAAACCGATGACATAAAACTTGTTGAGTCGGATACATCAGACCTGGCCTTAGTCACTAGTAATGGTGCGGTTTTCGGTCTAGATGGTGAAGGTAACGGCGAAATTGGTAAGTTTTGACGCGGCGATTTCCTCGTTTGAATTGTTGGCTTTGCATTTAGAAGAAATGACACCCTTAAGTTATTCAGTTTTGTTCTAATTTTTTGCAAAGTTTCACTCATTTCACTTGTTTATTCTCAGAGAAAACATCTTGAAAACTTTATCAAACTTTGGCTCATATAAAACTTTTCTCCTCATCGAAACTTATAAACTAACTGTAGCTTGAATAATTTTTTTATTTCATTTAAAAAAACCTTTTTATTTTTACGGCATTCCTCTCCGAAAATTGTTAAGTGGCCTGCCAGATTATTTACTAAGCGCACTGCATACAGAGTATATAGTATAGTATCAATGTCCAGTAAGAGAACTTACCGAAATTTTAGCCGACGTAAAACTTGGACTGTGTCCAGAGTAAAAAATAGATTGCAAACTACTTTCGGGCTTTTGATAGTAATCGCGTGACAAATACGAACTTGAAGTGGTTGACGAATTGTTACTGATCCGGTCGGAATCTAGTGCACCACTATTTGTATCAATTAAATAATTGTCCACTTCCATTTGCTTAATTTGATAAATACTCGAGTCCGAGCCACTGTTCACAAAACACGTTTCATAATAAAAATTTTGAAGTTTTTCCAATAATGAAAAATTAAAAACACATTTTTGCCTACGACAACTACTTACCATGATATTGTCGTCAGTTGTAGGTTTTCGTGAAAATCGTCATCAATAATGTCCCATTTTGTTGGTGAGCTTGTTTCGGAGCCAAAAAGTATTTTCGAACGGCCCGAGCGTGAATTCACGTTCTCATATGGACTACCGGGCGGTTCCGGATACGGTTCCAAGACCGGGAATGGGGTCGAAGTTGAAGCCATGTACTCATTGTTTCCCTGATATGCTTTTATTAAGCAAAACTTACATTTTAGCATTTTTTTCTATAGTTCTTCGATTATAAGTTACTGCATAAATTTAAAGCTTCTACATCATGTATTATTAAATTAAACTCTTTTACAAAATTTTGGCTTAATGTATCTATCTTTTAAAACAGCGGTTTTCAAACTTTTTCAAGTCAATTATGTAAATTGTACTTCTCTTCCTAACCATATAAAAATTTCTTTCATTTCGATAATTGGTATTATAACTGAGCTAAATTTGGCGAAAAATGTTTGACTTTTTTCCTTCTTGGTCAAATAGAGCACTGTTGTGAGCTGCGATTCCCCAGAGCGCCGCGACATCGTCAGTAAGGGGCCACGAAATATTTAATTAAACAATTCGGCAATTTTGCAATCTCAATACAAATGTTACTAAAACAGTTGAAATTAGATATTTTATATTATTTCAAGGAAAATAGTAAGTATGAATTTTTAATACTTCGCTGTTAAATGGGATATCGCTTTTAAAAAACAAACTTTTCCAATTTTTCAAGAATATTAAAAATTCAGAAAAAAATCTGCTTAATTGAGAGAGCTGCGAATCGAAAAAGATTGGGAACCTCTGGTGTAGACACTTAACTGGTAGAATATTGGGTCTTTAGAAGTGTTCACTGTTTTTTGGTAAGATTCAAATGTATCATTTATTTCTTCAAGAAAAAAACGAAAGTTTAATGTTGGAATTAATTCTCAATCTAGTAACGAGTCACCAGATTCAGACTTCTCATTTTATTTTGTTTCACACAACGAATATGTTTACATAAAGTTGCAAAACAATGCAGGGGTCCACAAGATAAAAAACTTTGGGAATTACTGATTTAAGCTATACAAAATATCGCAAAATAAAATAAAAATATTTCAAGTATCTAGTAAGGTTCATTTTACTGGCATATTAAATATATGTGTGTAACTCCATCAAATATACTTCTCAGCTCATTAAAGAAAAATTTAATAAATAATTGAGTTCAAAGCTCTAATCTACTTTACGCTTGTAAAATTTAAAATTGTGAATAAGTATTTTTATTTTAAACCACCAATTAAAAAAAAAAACTATAATTTTTTTAAACAAAGCATATGGGGAAGGGGTTAACAGATTTATTAAATTACTAACCAAAATATCTGTGGTTTTGAGAAATTTGCCAAAAACGTTCTGTGCCAATATTTGTTTACATTTAATGAATAATTGATTTTCCATTGCACCTAATAACAAATTTATCTCTAATCAAATTTAAAATTATCTATTTCCAATGATTTATTTTAAAAAGTTTTTCTTTTTTTACACTTTTACTTAAACTAAAATTGAAAATTTACTTGGTCCTAATTTGTAAATAATGAACATAAATCTATCTCTTATATTCGAAGACATATAAAAGATGAGAAAATTGATCTTAAAAGTTCATACATTTAATAAGCTTTAGAACATCTTGTGTGATTTGAATAGGAAATTGTTGCAATAAATCTAAGACAGTGTATCCTTTGTCGTTGCGTATCGATAAATCAATCCCGTGATCCAGCAGGGATCGTACCACGTCGATTTTACCGCATAATGCGGCTTCGTGTAACGCAGTGCCCGCACGCGTTTTTAAATTTACATAAAATCCAGATGCTAACAACAGCTCAACAACATCTCTATATTATTTGCCGGTTTCGGAAACAAGTCATAAGTTCAGTTTGAATTTAATTCGTTTTTTATTATTATTATTATTTACATCATTTATCTTTTTCTCAATAAACAGCAATTTGACCTTAATTTTCGTAAAAAGGATATCCTAATTTTATTCGAAGTTCACATAAATGCTAAATTAGCATAGGAAATTTTATGGAGCATACGACGAACGATAAATGCATGTCTGTTTCGTAACATAAATTTAAATTGTAAATTTCGGTCGGAAGCTGAAACGTCCTTTGCTTCTTTTCCTTTCGATGCGAAAACTTGCAAATATTTTTTTCAACATATTTGCGAGTTATCAGCTAATGTAAACAAAGAACTGAATAAATGCGTGAAAATTAATTCTCCGCCGAAGTCTGTACAGTTTTTGAGAAAATGATCAGTTCTCCTCCTTTCGGCTTCTAAAATTACTTTTTCGTTTGATGTACGGTCTTTTGAAGTCGAAATTATAGTATGAAATTAACAGTTTTGTAAAAAGTATTACTATTAGACATCACAATGTATTTATTTTCACAAATGTTGAAATCGCAAATAATAAAATATACTAATGAATTACATATGTAAATAAAAGCTATTAATATCACCTTCATTTAATTATATTATTTAATTTTTAATATTTTTAAGTAAAGCTTTTTAAACTGTGAGCTATGAACTTAAACAAGGCCGTGAATTAAAATTTTAAGAGTGTGAGATGTCAACACAAATTTCTAAGCAAATTAGTTTAAAGTTTCTACTTGTGTGACCAGAAGTTAAAATGTTTTGATGACGTTTCGACTTAAATTTAAACATTTATGACATCATTAATTACGTCAATAGTAACGTCACCTTGCACAGAACGAAAACTCCAGACAATCTACAATCCAGCCGTTTAATTGATTTGTTTAAGATCGCGGAAAACTTGAAGTGTTGGGAAAGGTTGTGGTCAAAAATATATGTTTAGCGGTAAAATATGCTATAGCATAAAGTATAATTAAAAAAGTTAAGTTATAAAATATATATTATTCAAATACACCGAGGTATTAATAAGAAAACGTAACTATTTTTTAATTTAAAACTATTATTGTTTAATATTCAACTAAAGTTCAGAACATAGCTTAAATAATAATAATGCGCTTTTTTATCTAAACTTAATTTGTTATTTATTCTCATACTTATGTCCATTGCGGCTAGCTAAATGTAACGCCGAATGCTGCAGAATGATATTCTTTGTCGGTTTTCGCATCACTTTAATTAAATCAGGGGCTTTGTTCAATAACAATTCAACAGTTTCATAATGACCATATTGCGAGGCTAGATCGAGTGCGGTCTCACTTCGATTGTTTTTTAGGAACGGATCGCAGCCATATTGCAAAAGTTTTTCGGCAACGTCTCGATGTCCATGTTGAGCAGCATGATGTAAGGCACTTTCGTTTTCGCGGTTCTGAAAAGTTTTTAAAGTTCTCCTATGTTACAATACGAATCTCTTTCAATTTATTTTATTTACTCGTTTTCCCTTTTTATCAGTTTCATTATTTCGAAAATAATAAAAGTCTGTTATAAGCTACGGTAATTTTTCTCCTCTCTCACATATCTCTTAAGCTTCTTCATCAATAAAAAAATCAAGCTTTACGCTATTCATTGATGAAGCCAATTAATTGCTGGCATTTGGAAATTTAAAAATTTTCTTTAAAGTATGCAACTATTCATACTTTTGTGTTTTAAAAATAACCAGAGTAATTATCGATTACTGAAACTTTTACTAGACAGATGAGTACTCTTCACTCTTAATTTAGCATGCCACTCGAGTAATCAATTATTTATATTATTGACTCTGAAAAGTACGAGATCGACATAATTAAATATATTTAACTTACCAATTGATTAACATTTGTTATTCTAGGCCCGTAACGTAACAACAAGTTGACGATATCAATATTGCCAGCCCATGAAGCCAAATGTAACGGAGTTAAGCCTTTCTCGTCAATCAAATTCGGCGAAGCACCATAATCGAGTAAAAGACGCACGATTTCTCTATTTTTACCGAGTAATATTTATTACATATATAATTTATTATACAGTATTACAATTTATTATATAAGCAGATTACTGTTGACAAAAATATTATTTTTTTTTATATCTGTTTAAAGAATTTCTACGAGGCAAAATAATGTGGTAATTGTCCAAAGTTTATTTTTTTCATAATTAAACTAATAAGACATTTAAAGTAACAGAAAGCTTAATATATTAACTTCTAATATATATTTTTAATTTTCATTGCTAAATTATTTTGTATTAAGCTATTAATTTTTTCAGAGTTTTAAGATTAGTATTCAATTTAAGGCTGTCATAAAGTCAATATATTGGATTCTATACTTAATTAAAATTATTTTAAGCTTGTAAAAAGTTGAAAAGAAATTAAATAAGTTTGCCTTTCCATTTTTTGCTGATTTTTAGTAAAATATTTTTTTTAATTTTTAACCTTTTTATAAATCAATGGCTAATTTCCAAATTTGAACGGCTTAAATAAAGCTAAAATTTAGTAAATTTTTAAAACCAAAATTCTTTTTAAAAAACTATTAAGATCTACAAAACAGATAACAAAAACCCTAATTTATTAATAACTCTATTAAAATACTATTTGGAACGTTAAAAATCGAATTTTTAATATTAAAGCTATTATATTAGACTAGATTTCCATTAATTTACTATTAAAATTTTTATACCATAACCTTAAATGAAATAATTTTAGTACACAGCCTTTAATAGTTGATTTTAATATTTTTGGATTCAGTTTTTTTTAATTTGGTATATACTATTGTAAATTTGCGATGTTTTTTCTATTTACATGCTATTTGGTTCAACTTTTGATTATTTTTAAAACTTAAAATACTATTTATTAAAATTCTAAAAAAAATACACATTTGTGACCAAAATTCATTATCGACTGGAGTTTACGATCATTTCAACACTATATATTTAGTAAAAATAATGTTACACTTGCAGGAAAAATAAAACTAGTTAAAACATTTTTTTCAAATTATTAAAAAAAACAAATAATAAAATATATTTTATAACGTTTTACAAATTAGCAAATATGTTAA
This sequence comes from Mengenilla moldrzyki, assembly GCA_000281935.1. Taxonomy (NCBI): domain Eukaryota; kingdom Metazoa; phylum Arthropoda; class Insecta; order Strepsiptera; family Mengenillidae; genus Mengenilla; species Mengenilla moldrzyki. The sequence goes on along the minus strand of AGDA01058126.1, from coordinate 3,708 downwards.
ATTCGATGTTATTTTATACAATAAAAAAAGTTATCGAAAAGGTCTTAATATGATTGGTTTTGATACTATATTATAATTTGTATAGGACTATTCAAAATTAATTATGCGTTTTTATTACCAATAACTTTTAAAAATTTCTCTAAAATATATTTCATGTGTACTAAACTTAGTCATTCAGGGTTGGTTTTATATACAATTAACTTCAGTTAAACGATGACGATTTCATCTATTAAACATATTTTTAATAAAATTTTATTATTTGTCTAGAGGGAACATAGTGAATACATTTAGAGTATGTAAAATAATCAATATAAAAACCGTTTTAATTCGTTTCGTGAAACAAATGAAATAATTTGTTTGCATTATCCAATTAATATCCTAATAAAAATTTCAGTCGTGTTAAACATTTAAGACTATAGAAATTGTTTTAAATTGTTTTAAATTGTTTCGAATTTCGTAATCTTCTGCTTGGTGAATGTTTCTTCAATGTTTCTTTAATATATGTCTAAGATCTGAACTAATTAGTGCTTTAAAAATTCTCTATATCACAAAGTTAAAAGTTTACAAACATCACATACTAAGTCATAGATTATAAACTTCCAAATAGAAGGTATGTTAATCAATAGATATATTGCTTTTGAAATTAATCAAAACTGAAATTTTTAGAGTTCGTACCCAAGCATTTGTAAAAAATTACAGTTTGGCTTATTACTACAGCTGATGGAATTATAAAGCTTTATTTTATCGTCAATAGTATCTCTGTGAGTGTTTATAATAGATAAATCCGTGGCAGATGCATATGGAGAATTAATGATCTGATTTTTACATTTTGTACAAAACAGAGCACCACTACAACGAGCCAAGAAGATTTTTACATAAATTATAATTAGTTTTAGCTAAGTGTGATTAGATCTGATTTACAAATTACTATCAGTATACAAATAATAATTCTGAAAAAATTGTAAAATCTTGTACCTAATTTATGCCAAAATTATAGTAAATGTGACCCAATGATTTTTAAATAAACTCCTATTTATATCACATATTACTATATGTGACTGTATAAGATTTGTGACTTTGCATATTGTGTAATAAAAAAAGTATAAAACTGTTTAAATGAATCTCCAAAAATGATTACAGTTAAATATTAAATATATATTTTTGAAATATTTTACTTCTGTGTGTTGAAGAGTTTTATTTTTAATATATTGATTTAAATTCTTCAAATGGAACTTTAAGTCAAACTTGAAAATAGGTAAAAATTTAGATTTTTTATAAATAGTGAATTTTGTTCATAAGAAGTATAACTTTTTAATAATCAAAAAAAAATTGTGTTCCAATTGGAATTAAAAATTTTTTAAAAATTTAGGTTTTTAATTATAAATAGGGGCTTTTAAATATAAGATATTTTGGACCAAAGTCCAGTGGCACAATGACGGTGGGAAAGGGTGTATTTTTCCCGGACGCCATTTTAAAAATGGGCGGCAAATGTTCTATTCCATAATATTTCACAATTGCAATAAGTAACGCTACATGTGAAGGAATTTTTCTAAATTAAAATTAATTAAGAATGATTTACGTTCAACGATAAGTACCACTAGGGGTTTTTATTTGGCAACTATAGCAATTGAGTGCAAAATAATAGAAGAAATTGTAGTGGAAACTCATATAAAAAGTTTTGTGGAGAAAAAATCAGAAAGATTAAAATTGAAAACTAAAAGTGAATCAAATTATGAAGGCATTTTTTTCCCTAGTGGGACACATTTTTTAATTTTCCCCCCTGGTGGAAATAAACGTGTGCTACGTTACTGTCAAAGTCATCTATTTCAACTAAAGTACATCTCTGATACTAAAAAGAAATTTTAGTAAATTGTTAACATTGCTTTAGAAGTTTATGCTTTATTTCCCTACAATTATTAAAATTAAAAACTAAGATAATAATATCAAATTATTGAATTAACTGATATCTATTAATCGATGCAAGTCGCTGAAAACTTATAGAAATTTGAATTATACACACTAAAGCTATACAATCCTTTCATTTCGAAAAATTCATTAATAGTGAATTGTAAATTACAAATTGTAACTAGAACACTAAACGAAACAATTGAGTACTTACTTATGCCCATTTAACGCAGCATGATGCAAACAAGTATAGCCTGTGCTATCTTGAACATTAGGCCCAGGAGCTCGTCGCAAACTAATTTGAAGGGAAAACAAAATATTTTTAACGTGAAAAACTCAATTTTGTATAAATACAATAAATAAGCACTTGAGGAGAAAAATTAATGGGTTTTTTTGAAATCTGCGAAAATATTAAAGTAGAGACCACTTCAAAGAAAATTGTATTTTTTTCTCTCCGGGAAAATTCCCTTTTTATTACGATTATTATTTTATTATTAGTTTAGGGATTATTGTCGACTCTATTTTACTTTCCTGCTTTTTTTCCTTTCTGAGCTTTTTAAGAGGACAAGAATTAAAACAGGTGGTTATTGAGGATCGAAAAGGACCCAAGCTATATCTATAGCTATATTATATGATGGGAAATAGAACAAAGTTACCTTGCTAGTGGACCACTCCTTTTCACTCTTTGACTTAGAATTTTATCGACAAGGCCGTAGTTACCGGTCCGGGCGGCTTCCAGCAGATCGTTCTCTTTGCCCATCGCGCCATTGAGTCAAAATCGTGCACTGTACTTACTTTTTTTTAAGTTCAAGTTTGAGTAAAAGCGAAAAACTGGACGTTTTTCATAACACATGTCTTATTATTGCAATATCGAAATGTGGAGCAGTGCTATCGATCCTTTTTCGCGTAGGAAAAGCGCATTTTCCAAAAGACGAGCATACATCCAAGCTTTTCATTAACCGACGCGCGCTTTTTTCGCAAAATCGTTAATATTCAAAATTTTTTGTTAAAATTTAATAAGTCATTATAATTATTATACCAAAAAAGTGGATTAAAAAAAAACAATAAAAAACATCTAAAATTAAATTTGTAAAATAATAGACAGAAAAATTTAAAACAAATCTTTTTACTAAAGATAAATATACAAAATTCGCAAAAACAGTTTTTGGTAACTTTATCTAAATCTTCCTTTTTACAAAAATGTAACTGTTTATACTTTGAAAAAAAAACTAATTGCACTAAAAAATTTGCTTAGAAAAATGTGCGTCGTGCTATTTCGAACAGGAATGAGCAATTTGCAATTTCATTTATTAACGGCCAAAAATATTTTAATTGTTAACTTTGATCATTCAATTTTATATATTAAATTAGAAAAAAAATCTCTTAGTTGTATAGAAAACAAATTTGCATAAAGGCATTGTAAACCACTTTAACATTGAGAAAAATTGATAATTTTTACAACTATATTGATTTTTGTATATGTGACAATGATCAATTTTGTTGGCACTATGATCTGTATTTTTTATCGTAGTATATAACTGTTAGCATTCATTGATGATTAGTTACACTATGCTTATAATAATAAAAAAAGTTGTGTTATCACTTTTTTACTATCAGCTGTTCTCAGTAAACTATTAAAATATTATAATAGTAACTAAATCATTACTATGATAAGATAAAAAAAATTTTCGTTATCAAAAAGATCATTAAAAAAAATAAAAATTGTTATAACAATAATGTTATGATAAAAATACGCGCCAAAATTTGAAAATTTAGAAATTGTAAAAGCATGCGCTTTTTGTT
>AGDA01058025.1:0-13270 GCA_000281935.1 Mengenilla moldrzyki | reverse complement strand
GATGTTTTCAACTTGTATGTTCCACGGAGAATGAATCAAATCGATAAAAAAGGGTACTATTTTTACATACTGGCTTGGCCAATTAGATCTGCCTAAAAGGGATTCCACTTGACTATTCGGCTGCTCAAAATATCGCAGAACATTAACATTCGTACTGTCTGGGAGGTTCATGAAAGCCGAAGTTAGGACTGAAAGATAGAGCTGCATCTCGATCGGAGTCAGATGCGTCTGGCTAGTCAAATTGTTAACAAAGTCCATGTAGCCCTTAAAGTAGTTTATATGATGGGCCATATATCTGTACGCGGGTAAAAGTTCCACAAAGTCCCTATTACTCATTTTCACCGACTGAATTACCTTCACTAAACATATATAAGGAAACGCACTTTGCACCTTCAGTATTTTTACTTGTTTTTAAGTTTTAAAAAATAGTAATAATAAAGGTTTTTTTGCTAATTACAAAAAATTAAAAAAAGAAGTGTTTTATTTAATAAAAAGTTTAAAAAATAATATATTGACATCGACATTAACCGCATCGGTTAACACTTAGAAATGTGTAAATTCATGTAACCATTTTCATTGATGTAAATTTGGCTACATAAAAAAGGCTTTTATCCGATACACGATTTATTTCTGTTGAAAATGATACCCTTCGTATAGCTGAACATAAATCAGCTTGTCTACCATTTCAAATCCATGGCTTAAAGCGGGGGCGCACCGTTGAATATGTGAAATTTAGGCATGAAAAAACGCATACGGTACACGGATTCTAATTATAGGAAAATTGTCTATCTATATTAAGGAATCGCAAGTAAATATTGGCAGACTGTTTTATATAGATTAAAATGCCACCAGATAGCGCCAAAAATGTGTATAAGTTTATTAAAAAGAAATCACAAAGTACATTAACAAAAATTATTTACTTTATTGCATAAACATTAAAAAACCCGATGACAAAATGTCAGACAAAAAGGTGCAATAAATATAATAAAAATAAAATAACTGATAAATAAATAATTAATATAAATTTCTGAAAGTAGAAATTTAAAAATAAAGAATAGAGGAACTAATATTCCTCGGAATTGACGTACAAATATTTGTTAGCGTTTAATTAAAAAATTAAAAGCGGTTTTTATATCTGATTTATTTATAAAAGCTAATAACATTTGAATAGTTTGCCGACTGTGTTGTTTTTTCATTTTGTAACGTTTTTGTTTCTGCTTGTCGTAAACCCATCGATAAAAGCATCAAGAACAACTAAATAAAAAAGATTATAATTTATTAAAATTTCAGAAAATGGTTTACTTTTATCCGTTAGTGCTATTTATTTCCTTTAATTAACCCGTAACAAGTAAATGCTGCCATACTTGCGAAAATATAAATAAGCTAAAAAGTAAATTTGTCAATGCTTATAGCTCTATATGTTATATACATGTATCTATTTCGGCAAAAAAAAATTTTTTTTGAAAATCAAAAAAAAACGTTTTTTTTGTTTTTCCATATTTGAACTACCATCACTTGTAAACCGTCAAAGATATTAATGTGAAATTATGCGCAAGTATGGAAAAATGTTTTCAAGTTTTCTTAGCTTTCTATACGCTTTAATTTTGTAGATAAAAATTTTTAATTGAAAAAAAAAAATTTACACATTGAAAATTGTATTTTAGAAATTCATTTTTTTTGATTTTGGTATAAATTTGGTCTGAGCTTTAATAATATATATGCCATGTCTAATGCCTTCGACTAAAATTCAGATCTGCTTTATAGTGTTATTGTTGTTGAAAATTTAGAGTTGAACTATTGACTAGATTTCGCAATTTTGAAATAACAAAAAAAGGTTTATTTCTTATTAAAAATTTTGACAATAAGTTTTATTTGTCTTTCGATCGAAGGCAATAACTAAATCATGATATTTAAAAAGTTTTAAATGAACTCAATAAGTTGATTTTTCGTTGTTGTATTTATACCGCGTTTCGATGCCGGAATTTCGAAAATTTGTTGAGTCGAAGGACTTTGTTTACTAAGGTAGCAGTTTTTGAAGTTCGGACAGCAAATTCTTTGTTATTTACTACTGAAACAAAACCAGTGCAAGGAAACTACGAACGTAATTTAACGCCATTCGCATAGTTAATAGTTACCTTCATAAAATTATTAACAAAAGTAATAAATTAAACTAACTTTGACAGTTATGAATTGTTTTATTTTTCAAATGTGTCACCAAAAACGAGATATCACTGTTTTAAAATAAGCACTTATAACGCTTAAAAATTTAAATTTTAATCTTTTATTCGCACAAAAATACATAATTTGTCTTTACCGCATCTTGTTGCAATACATAAATTTTAGTTCTACTTATTATAGTAGTAAATAAAAGTAAACCTTTTTAAAATGTTTTGAACTTTTGGTAAGACTACATTAATTTGCTTACGACTTATAAGTACTAACAAGTAAGAATATAAAAATTTGAACATGATTTAAATATATACACTGTATATGTTGGCGAGGTAAAATCTTTAGATATATTTATTAAATAATAATGCACATTATTTAAGAGTTTAAATGAAACAATAATACATTTTATAGAGTATTATGTTGCAATTCTGTAATCTTTAAAGTAATATAGTAATATGTTTCATGGTGTTTCGTACTAACAAGGAAACTGTTCGAGGCTTCCGATCCTGATTTCTTTCAAAGTGCCCTCATTCGATTAAAAATGTTTTCATATTTGTAAACTATATGCCATTCGTGCGATAGTTCATTATGGGATTATTTATAAGTGTTAAAATTAAATGATAGTAAAACAAAATCTTTTATAACTCAATTAACTCAATTTTTTCCAAAAATTATTTTTATAAAAATTTTATCTAATAAAAAGGTCTATAAAAAAGCTTCATAAATGTTTTTGGTTTGGGTCGTTTTATGAAAAAAAAATTAAGAACAAACGTTTTTAAAAGGTTTTTCACCATTTTTTCAATGTTTATTGAAGATATTTATAAGAGTTTAGTTACGTTATAGGCTATTTGATTGCCACTCATGTAACAGTAACCAAAACCTAATTCCTTCACCATGCAGTGCTGTAATCGATAAAAATCATTTTTAATTTTTTTTTTAAAAAAAAAGGTTTTTCTAAATTTTCCCCATAAAACGACTTCAAACCAAAAACATTTATGAAGCTTTTTTATAGATCTTTTTATTGTATAAAATTTTTATTAGAGTAATTTTTAGAAAGAATGAATTACATTTGAGTTATAGAAGATTTTATGTTTTTCTATTGTTTAATTTCAACCCTTGTAGATAATCCCCCCCCCCCAATTAATTATATCACAAATGGCATATATGCTTATGAATTTGAAGACATTCTTAATTGAATGAAGGCGGTTGGAAAAAAATCGAGACCGGAGGCCTTGGATAGTTTACTTGTAATAGCAAGTTCCGAATAGTATATTATTTAATAAATTTTCGTTGAAAGTAACGTAGTCATATGCAAAAAATGTTTTTTAGACATAAATACAATAAAAATGCTTGGTAACACAATGTACATGTAACATTGAATGTTGTCGTCTGGATATACTTTATAGAGACATCCATTTTGGTAATCTGCACAACTTTTGGGTACCCGGTGATATATATTTTGGTAGTCATTGCGTCCATAAAGTCCACAACATTTATACTACAAATAACAAATTTACTTGTATGACTTCCTTCTAATGCCTAATCATTAAATTACAACCTTGATTATATTGTGTAATTTTACCCTGTAAAATAAACACGTAAAACTTCAACTACATTGCTTTTTTATAAATTGAAATCCACAATATAAAAAACAAGTCAAAACTCCAAAGTCGTGTTTAAAAAGTCTGTCCCAAACAGGACAGTTTTACATCATAGCTATTCAGAAATACTTAACTCCTATGTTTTTGTACAAGACCGAGTAAGTTTACAAAAATACTTTTTAACTCTGTTTCGAACAAGACAGACTTTTTGAACACGATTTAATAATAGCCTTGTGGGTTAAAAATGTTTGTTTTTCTTTTTAAAAAGATAAATAATAAAATGATATATGAAGGCATCATAGTATGATTAAAATTGTGTGCAGGTTTTTGTTGAATACTTAATTGGTCTTTAAATTAGTATGTCATTTTGTGAGAATATTTATCTTACTAACTAAATCCGGGTACAAAGCACAAAAAACCTATATTTTTAGTTTTGTAGTTATTACTAGAAGAAGCAATGTTATCAATTTTGATGGGATTAAGTTGAATTGTGAGAAAAATTTTTGTTTACTCTCAAAAAATGATGCGCGAAAACACTATAAACTTAAGATTTCTGGCCAGTTTATTTAATTATAGTCGTTTTCAAAAATTTTGTCCTGAACAGGGCTCTTTTACGCAATAGCTACTCACAATTACTCAACTCCTATGTTTTATACAAAACCGAGTAAGATTGCAAAAATATTTTTCAACTCTGTTTCGAACAGGACATTATTTTTGAAAACGACTTATGAGTCAGAGACCATAAATTTATTTAGTTTGTAGCACTTTTCTTTTTTTTTTTAAATTAACATCCTTTATATAAGCTGTTAACTTTGACGTGTTTAGTATTTTACAAACTGTCCGTAATGATTTTGACGTTTAGTTTTGATAATAATATTTATAAGGTCCAATGTTAATAAAATGATTAGACATTAAAAATTTAATAAAGAAAACTTTATCCTGTATGAAATCCATGTCGTTTACCACCCCATTTAATTTTACTGAAGAAGGTTTCCAAATTTTATTAAACGAATAGAAATAATCGATAAACAAAGCAACAAAGAAAATATAAACCAGTATAGCCTAAAAATAGTACAAATTAAATTTATATAAATATAATTATTTTTACTTTATTCATATGTTTCGTATGTTTTCGAATAATTAAAACTCCAACAATTATAATCACGATTGTCGTTGTTACACTAATCAAGACAATTCCTAATGCTATTGCAATATTATTAGTACCATAACAAAATTTGAAAATGTTCGGTACGGGATAATGATAGATATTTACACCTATAACGATACCAATAATGTTCCAAAACTGTAATGTGATTTGTTTTTATTTTAAACAACAATTAAATACATAAAATACCATAATAAAACCGCCTATTATTATTACGGCTAAACTTTTTTTAAAATCTTCTTTCATATTTTAAATTTAAACTTTTTACACAATTTCAAAACGCGCTTTTAAAAAAATGTTGCTTACTTATCTTATCATTTATTTGATAACGTTCAAGTATAGATAATGCGTATAGTTTTCAAAAAAAGTTTTCTTTTTCGTTTGTTATTTTTGCTCAATATACAAGTTAATTTTTGCTATGTTACCATTTAAAGCTATCAATGAAAAATTAGAATTTGCCCAGGGTACAAATAAGTTATTCAAAAATATTCAGCACTTTGTTCTAGAACAAGGGTGGGCAAATAATTTTAAGCGCTGGCCAAAATGTCACTTTCAAAATTTCTCTCGACCCAGAAAACTTTACTTCATATGCTGTACTCTAGCAAATGTATTGTGTGGAGTTTTACCCTGCCCAAGATTTTTTTTGACAAAAATACTATAACTATGATTTTAAAGCATTTTACCAAATAAATTTGGCAGTTATTGATAAATAATGGTATTAGTAAAATTTTGAATTTAAGATGATCGCATAAAATATATTAAAAAAAATAGATGTGGGCTTTTTCAACGGGCCGGATAAACTGAACAAGAGCCAGATTTGGCCCGCGGGCCGCCTTTGGCCACCCCTGTTCTAGAATATTTTAGCCTAGATAATATTGAAAAGGTTGTGTACTGTGAGAAAGTGCAGTTTTTTTTTAATAAAAATTACTCGTCTCAATCAGGAGTGAGTAAACTTTTTTATCTACGGGCTAAGCCATATTTTAAAATTTTTTGTCGGGCCAAGATCACACTTTAAAAGTGTTTAAAACCATTAATATTGAATATATTAGATTACGAAATCACAAAATGTGAAAAAAATGATTACATATAAATAAAAAACAATGTGTTCTTAAATAGTTTATTACGGAATTTGGTATGCTAGAGCAAATCGCATTAATTTGGTAAAACTTAATACATTAATCAAAGAATATTTATAATATGAATAAACACTTTGTGGGTGTCATAAAATTGTTAAGCGAGCTGCGTACGGTCCGAAGATCACTAGTTACTCATCTCTGATCTAAATTAAAATATTAGGTTGATACATAATTATCCATTGTTTATATCTACATGTTTTCCATCTGTAGGAAATAGCATTTTGTTGACTATGTTTGTATAAAAAATCTTCATTGCTGTGAAAAAATTCGTATCAAAAATTATAGTCATATTTGCTACGTTAACGATTATAAAAAATTAAGAAAAGTTTATTAGATTAATAAAAATGTTTTTTTAAATAAAAAGGATTTAAATTGCTAAATGAAATGTACCAAACGTTTCCGATCTTCAGTAAATTTCACAAATTAAAAAAAAATGTTGATTATTCTTTACACTGATGAAAATATCTACTAAATATAAGATTAAATTATTCACGATTTCAGAACAATAAATATTTATGTGAAATTAATAAGAATTTGTCTATTTTTTATACTATTTGTTTTAGAATTAAAATCTTTTCATATAAGCATATACGAATTTTATGCAAACATATTTATAAATTATAAATTTTTTAGATTTTTGCTGATGCTATTCGTTTATTAGAGTCTCAAAAATTAACCAATCTAATTAACACTATGTGCTATAACCGTATAACTAGCATTTTTTGAACTTTTATAGCATATGTTTAAACTAAAGCTTCAGATAAATAGAATAATTCATTTATTTATAACATGTTTTTAGTGGAATTTCAATAATATAAAAGAATTGAACATTTATACGTTGACTTCAGTCATCCATCAAACTACGCTGATACAACTTAATCCATAATGTTTGTAAAGTAATATAAAAATACTAAAAAAATAAAAATAAACGCATAAGGAAATTATTTGTACGAATAATTTTACCATTGATAGTAAAGTAAACAATTCATTATTTGACTTTGAATTTTTGTACAACGAATCCGCACAACCAGTGTCGTACTTCATGCAACTGTATGGCACTTTAAAATTATACGATTCCCAGTCTTCTCGACCATTGACTCCACAACATTTTAACTATTTAATTAAAATGATTATTTTGAAAACCATAATATATAAAGTTATTTTTTATTACTTTAAGTAGACATTAAAATTGATGCTAATGCAATAATATATATGAACCAATATTTTTAAAAGTGTTTATATATTCATACATGAGTTTAAATAACCTGTTATTTATCATTCTTTTATTATTTTTTTCAATTGAAAATTGTTAATATACACAAATGCTTGATAACAAAAGTTGTAACAGAAGTGGCGGTATATTTTAAAAGATACCACCGCAATGCTATAAAAAGTCCCTATTTACCTTTTATAATTCTCTTTTAACAGTGACTGTAGAGAGGATAAATATAACAGAGAATTTCCTTTATCAACTATTTTTGACTTTTGATGAAAATAAAGTAAAAATATTAGTATATGTAACAAATTTGTTTAATACACAGATTGCCCAGGTCAACAAAGCATTCACGTTCTTTTTAAAATTCGACGACGTTACAAACTGACAAAAATTTTATTGAGCTTCACCACTTATTCTACATAGATACCCGAACATTTCTCTTTAATTATATAAACTACTTTGTTGTGTACTTAAACTAAATTGTTCCTGAAATGAGGCTTTTGAGCTAATTAAATTTGGGAATAGAAATTAATAAAATAACTGACTGTGTTATATTTTTAATCAATACTTTTTCTACTGTAGTTTTAGATCCGAAATATCAAATAAATCAGCAAAAAATACATAAGACATCATTTTTTATTATTTTGCACCTTCCTGTAGAATATTTTTTTAAAAAATATCTGAAGATTAATCTATATCGTATTCTTTAGTCATAAACTCATAGTAAGTGTCTAAAAAGTATCCTAAACACGACTCTGAATAGTTAGGACTATTTTACGACTTTTTTTAGCCGAAAAGTATCTAAATCTTAACTATTTGGTAAATAAAAGTTGAAAAGTTGTATAAAAAATTATTTTTCGTACATGACTAAATCATATCTAAATTAGTCTCGAAATTTCTATGTTTGGAATATAAAGAAAATATCTTTTAGAGGACTTAAGATCAAATTTAGTCTTATTTTAGATACAAAATGTTCTTCAAGTTACTCATAATTGAGTTTTCGTTTGTCAAGTTCATAATAAACAAGTTAAAAATTGAGTCCTTTTAATAAAATAATGATCAAATAATGGTAGCATTCAAGCGAAACTATGAATTGTTTATTCTTATTAACCACTTACTGAGCTCCAGTACGAAATTTTTATTTTGCCATCAAGCACAAAAAATATTAAAAATAAACTCATAATTTTAAAATTTGAGCAATTATATCATTTTTAAGTCTACAAAACATTAGAATTATAAAATTGATACCAACACTTTCATGTACAAAATCCATAACATTACTAGTTTTTGATGGATCATAACGTCTTAGATACTTTTTAAACGATTCTTCGTTAACATTTGACAAGTGAATCACTTTTAATACGAGCATTACAGATAAATTAATGAATAAAATAATTATTGCCTATTAAAATCAATAAGTTTTGTTATAATTACTTAAAATTATGCCATGGCGGATTAAAAATATTAAGCAAGTTCCGTCTATAAACCTTAATACATATAACGATATATTTATTTGGAAACTGATTTCATATCATTTTTCGGACAATTAGTGCAGACGATTTTTATCAAAAATTTTATAAAAATTTTCATTTATTTTTAAGTTGTCGTCTACTTGAAATTGGAACAATTGTTCTGTTATATTTTCTATTATATAATATTTTCTGTTTTCTAAGTATACAAATATAAATCTTAAATTTAATACTAAATTTTAGAACATTTTTTTATAAAAACAAAAATTTTTTATACTAGTTCGAAATCTCAGCAGAAATTTTATAACAGTATGTACTTTAAAGAACTACTTGTCACTATTTTTCTGCGTGGATGTAATGCTTTCATACGAATTCAGCCAATAAAACCATAATAAATAAGTTCTTTGATTATATGTAACCAAAATAAACATAAAAATTTAAAAAATCAAATTGTAGCATCATGTAACGTTAAAAATTAAGCAGATTTAAGTAACACTTTAAACTGATGTCCAAATAATTGAAAAAGAAAAATATAGATTGTGATATCTCGAAATTAAGGTGTACTCAAAATATATAAGTACTTCATACAGTTTACTTAGTATTCTAATGAATAATTTTTCTGGTGTTTTTTTGATACAACTCCATTAGTTTATTATTCAAATAATTAAAGCATAAATCATATTTATCACCTTTAATCTAATTATATATAATGTTCAATATACGAATGCGTTTAAAGCGCTCCGCTCCTTCCTCACACGCCCCTTTTACCCTTCCCCCCCCCCGCTCACCTGTAAACCTGCTAGCCAACCATCTGGTAGTTTTCATCAGAGAGCAAAAATAAATTCTGGTCTGTTAGCGTAGCTCTTCCCGGTTTTTAAAATCGCAATGGCATTTTTTGTACGAAACCAAAGGTTACAGCTGTGATAAATGGTGGTTTATTATTTCGAACTCCGTATGTAGTTAAACCAACTACAATTAGAAGTAGAAATCCGGTAATTATGACAATTATGCCAAAAACTGGACCATAGGCATCTATTACAGGAGCTAATGACTTTAAAATATCCGGATATATTAACAAAGCACTTCCTGCACAAATTGTAATAGCAGCCAAAATCTTTAAAAATTAAATAACTTGAAACATATTTTCGTCATAATTTGTAATATTCTTACCATGAATAAAAAAGATGTGAATGTTAGAAGACACTTAACAGTACCCAAATAACTAATTTGTATTTTCATGATTTGTTTTAATCTGCACAATTATTAATAAGTTTGTTTCCTTAGTAAGTTGAAATCTAATAACTTATTTTTATTTTTAGTCGAATATATTAACTTTTTAGTGTAATTTACTATAAAAGGATTTTTTAAGAAGCAACTATGACACTGTGTAATTAAAATTATTATTTTATATAGTCATAAACATGTAATTCTTAACGTTTTAAGTAACCCTTGAGAACGTTAGCTACTGTGACTTTAGATAGCCTGAAATTTACAACAGATAAAATCTGTCAAACATTTTATATCTAAAAAGTTCTTCCTTCGCGAAATAGAGTTTTGAAACTGGTTTAGATACATTTTCGAAAGAAATAAATTAGTTTAAGTCTAAATACAAAAAAGATAGCTATTATCACTGGTCACTCTCTCTTTGTGTAGGAAGTGTAACTGATTTATTGAACTGAATGAATCAACTAATTCCAGATCCTTAAAAAGGTGCTGCTTGAAGCACTGTTTTCAAGTTTGTAACATACAACATGTTAATTGTGCGAAACTTGAAATACTAATTTACAAATTATTGTGCTCAAAAAGACTAGTCTTCATTTTTATTAAAAATTTATATTATACAAAAATCACGACATTAATATAGGACCATTATTGGAACTATGAACACGCATATGCCTATTTAAGTTTCCCGACTGTGAAAATCTTAAAAGGCACAATTTGCACTGATATGGTTTCTCGCCACTATGTATTCGTAAATGTTTGGTCAACGTTGAGCTGTCCGAGAAGGCTTTTTTGCACATTCGACAGCAATAAGGTCTTTCGCCGGAATGCGTTCGCATGTGTGTTGTTACTGAGCTAGATTGCGAAAAACGCCGATCGCAAATCGGACATCGGAACGGCCGTTCTCCAGAATGCGTTCGAACATGAGCTGTTAAATTTGCCGCTTGTGAGAAGCTCTTGTTGCAGTCAATGCAGCGGTAAGGCTTTTCGCCAGAATGTGTTCTGAGATGTGTCTTCAACGTACTTGGACGCGCATAAGTTTTACCTGTGTATAAAGTTTTAGTTTTAATACGTATCTGCACTATCACTCCTGTGTGCCATAACAAGGGAAAAAGTTTTTTTCTTTTAAAAACTTGTTGCAACGGCTGTTATAACAACCTTTTTAACAGTTGTTAATTTCCTATTTGCAGTAACAAGTTAATAACAATGTTAGAGGAACAAGATCGGTAACAGGTTTGTAACAGATTACTAATGAGTATCGGGATCATTATAATTAATATAATAACTAATAAAAAAAATAATCATTGATAAATAAAATTATAAAAATAATGAATTTGTTAATAAAGAATCAAAACAACGATTGTTAATGCATTTATTTATTGTACTTATTGTACTATATTCTCCTAGTTTATAGTCAATTTTTATATTATCGAAAAATATTATAATTATAATTATTAGTTAAATTTTCTATAAGTGAAGGCAAAATACTAAGTTAAATTTTTAATTTTTATCAAAAAATAATTTGAAAGTGTGATACAAATAAACAATCAATTTAAAATAAAAATTCTGTTTAAAGCATCCAAAACTGATATCTTTTAAACTTTTTCCGCGGCTTTAAATAAATCAATTTAACGTCTGGATTACAGATTCATACGGTGTCTTTCAAATCCCGATCACGATCATTCTCATTCACAACGTTGAGAATGATTCGAATTGTGATCATTTTTTTGTAGTGATTAATCATGTTTTGAAAAAATGTTTATTGTTTATTCTGTTTCTCCTAAAGTTGAATAAATGTATAGTCTGCACTATGGACGTAAAGATATGGACTAGGCGTGTCATTGTTTTCAGTATTAAAATATAAAAAGCATTTGTTAAGTGCACATTCTCTATTGATTTCCGCCAAGCTCAATCTAACAGCTACTTATATTAATGTGCACATGTACCTACCAAAGATTTTTAGTTCAAATATTTTAATTTCAACGCAAATGAATAAATCCGCTCTCTATTTTCTGATAGCACTTTATGTCAGATAAAAAACAATGAAGTGAGCAGTCCATGGGAGCTTTTTTGCGCACTAAATTATGTTAAAAGAATTTACAATTTTGTATATTTTTTGTACACAAAATTATATAAATATGTTAATATCGCATATAATCTTTATATAATGTTATGTCCAAAATTACAAAATAAAAATTATGTTAGCATAATTTAGTGTACTAAAAAACGCTTTATCGCAGAACAGTAATCATAGAAATTCAACTCACATTGTTCTCAATAGAGCATCGTTTTTTTTTTCTTTTCATTTATTCAGACCATAGTCACTACGAGCGCTTATGTTACTATACACAGATAAAATAATATAAATAATAGACGTCCATGATAAAAGAAAAAATTAATAGAACAAAATGTCACTAAGAGCCTCGAAAATCATCACAAAATAACAATACATATACGTCATCCCTAACATCATTTTCAAAGAAGCGCGTTTAGTGGCTCTGGTCTTGACTTCTAAGAACACCGTTTTACGAATACAATAAGCGTTGCATTTCTATATACATCTGTTCTGTGCGCTTTGTCTTAAGTCGTTTTCAAAAAGTCTATCCTGTTCGAGACAAAGTTGAAAAGTATTTTTGCAAACCTACTCGGTCTTGTACAAAAACATAGGAGCTGAGTAATTCTAAGTAGCTATGACGTAAAATTTTCCTGTTCGGGACAGACTTTTTGAACACGACTTTATACGTCCATGGTTTATACTTTTTATTTTGTGCAGTTACATTACCACGGAAGACACAGATACGCCGACTCCATTTTGAGTGGTTCTGAGCGGTTCTGGACAAAAGATGGCGCTTCAAGCGATTACATGCAATTTTATTGCTAATGACGTCAAATTTTCGAATAATGATAGAGTATTTTAGTTCTTAAAAACTTACAGTGAAAATTCCCAAATAAAGCTCTCTTACCTCTTTTATACTACTTTTTCGCGATCAATACCAACTTAAATTTTCAGGGTTTTTCATTTTTAAAATGGAGTCGGCGTATCTGTATCTTCTGTGACATTACTACTGACGTAATTGATGATATCAAGAAATTTTAAAATTCAAATCATAACGTCTTTAAAAGTTTTTCTTAAAAAAATATGATCACTAAAATAAAAACTTCAAGTTAATTTATTATACATTTTTTGAAATCTTCGCAATAACAAATGCAGTTGTGACACACAGTTAAAGAAACCTCATAGTAAACAAAGTTTAATAAATAAAAAGTTAAACTATCAGTCAACAGTTACTATT